>JAVQJG010189192.1:0-10476 GCA_036024015.1 Craterocephalus amniculus | reverse complement strand
ATAGCTCTGGGGCATAATGTACAAAAGATAAAGTCTGAAATCACCATGAAATTATATCAAAACATCTGCAAAAGCAGTGGGCTGCCGCTTAGAAACAGAGGCATTTGAGCTAGAGAGCGGAAAATTCCACTAAAACAGCTGAATATCCCACTAAAACAAAGAGAAATAAGAGTTACAGACCGGTACATCCCTCTCTGAAAGCGGCATGTACCACTATGGGAGCGGTACATCCCGCTAGCCGAGCCCTACGTACCACTCGAAGAGCCATGTAAAAAAAAGTATTTCACCGACACACACATTATATGAGTGGTACATAGTTCTGGGGCTAAAGTAGGCTATAAACGATATAGTCTAAAATGTCCATGAAATGACATCAAAACTTCCGCAAAAGCAGCAGCATGCCGCTTAGAAACAGATGCATGTGAGGTACAGAGTGGAATATACCACTAAAACAGCTGAATATCCCACTAAAACGGGGAAAAATGAGAGTTGGAGATCGGTACATCCCTCTCTGAAATCGGCATGTACCCCTAGGGGCAGCATGCTGCTTAGAAACAGAGGCACAGAGAGGAATATCCCACTAAAACAGCGGAATATACCACTAAAACGGCGAGAAATGAGAGTTACAGATCGGTACATCCCTCTCTGAAAACGGCATGTACCACTGTGGGAGCGGTACATGCCGCTAGCCGAGCGGTACGTACCAAATGCCACTTTGGGATCTCGGCGCTACTTCATGCGCTGTGTCCCATTTAAAGGTCTGCGCACTACGAAATGCCAATTCGTAGAGTACTGTCCCGATTCAAAAACCTCCGAAGGAGCCTTCGAATCCAGCGCCAAAGCCCACACTTTGTTTAGCTTGAAACAAAAGCTACTGGAGATGTTTGCCTCGCAGCCTCCTTTGTCCCATAATTCATTGCAAACACGATGACAGGCAGCTCCAACGTTTTAAACATTTTAGCTATTTTTTACTGAACAGCATATAAAAAGAACCCAAGTTTGTTAAACAGTGGCATTTAAATAATGCAGTAGCCTATGTCATATTTTGGGATTTGTAAGAGATTAATGAAGTGTTTACAGGCTGTTGTTTTTAACAAAGCCAGCCACTAAAGTTAATTTCAAAATGAGACTTCTAGCAGACATTTCCGGCTATAGATGCTTTCATGTGAGTGGATCCAGCAATGACGGCAACTGTAACTACTCTCTTCTTCTATGGTGGTTTTAAGGTTCCGGCTTCTAAAAAAACTGAACTATTAAAGCTTCTTTGTAGATTCAGAGGCACCGTAGTAAAATGGTGGCAGCTTTGAGTTTGGAAGCAGAGCTAAAGAGCCGCTGCCTCCTCCATCATCTCTGAAGGAGGGGAAAGAAACAAATCTCCAGAGCTCCGGTCTAAAATGTGCACGAGTCAGGTCGTGGTGGAGCGGTTTCTGCTGCTGCTGGACCAACTCAGCATAAATAAAGAAGCTATTTTACATGATGTCTCCGTCGTTAGCTGAGCCAGGCTGTTCAGTGTAACACATAGAGGTGTGATTGACAGTGTGAACTCTGACCTCGGAGGCCACCTCCCAGTCCGGTCGCCCATCGCTGTCCTTCAGCTCCACATACGGTTTCTCGTGGACTCTGTTCAGGTCTTCATGGAGGCCGTCCAGGAGGAAGGCCAGCAGCTCCTGGGAGTCCTGCTGCTGGAAGCCGTTGAAGCGGGGGGCATACTTCGCTATCGTCCACTGGAGAGGAAACGGGACATCGCATATTTAAGATGGTCCCAGGAACGTCGCTGTTAAACTGGGAAGCAGCGGGTCAGGAAACACTGCTCACCCTCAGTTTGAGCGGAGCCACGTTCTTCTGAGTCCCACTCCACAGCTCCATCACCAGGTCACCGTAGCACTTGGCCATGTGACCTCTCATCCCGATCGGGTTGATTCTGTCAATCAGGCATCAGCAGGTGAGGAGAGGAGAAAAAACCCCGAGCCAGGCGGGAGCAGAGAGCACCGGGTGTACCTGTTCAGCTCGTACAGGTGTCTCCCTGAGATGAAGTAGTCCGTCAGAGGTTTGGTGTTGCTCACACACTGGATGCTGGAGTTCATGAAGCAGGTGTTGCCAAGGTTACTGAGACCAGTGGCGCCTTTTTCTGTTGGGACTGGGAGGGGAAACCAGAACAAACTGGTATGACTTCAAACAGAATAAAACAAATTATTCTTTACCGAGAACTTTTTGATGTTTACTGGTGAAGAGATTTTTACTAAACAGAGGACTTCCTGCTGGTTCTGAGTTTTTATTTTAACTATATTTAGGTCATCAGGAGATAATCTGGATTTATTACATTTAATATTACATATAATTCTGCAATTAAGCTCAATTCCTACTCAAACAATGACCTGACGAGAATATTAAGAAAAAAAGCATGATCCGCAATCAACGAGAAGATTCGGTGCCTGAGCTGCAATCATTCATTTGATCCATTTATTCATTTTTTACCTTATTTAACATAATTTACTCTTTTTGCATTTTAAAAATCTATATTTAATTTATTTTTAATAGCATTTTTTTTTCTTTAAAAACTTTATTTTAAACAAGAATTTCTGATCAGAAGCTAAAATAAAACAATGAGAGAAAAAGAGACATCAGACAGAGAAGTGTCAAAAACTTGAAATAAAAAATAGATGAAGCATCGCTGAAGTTTGCTGTTTTAGACCGTGTCAGACATACTCTCATGGTAAATCTAAACATGTCTGTATACGGGCAGCAAGGGCACCTGTATCTGTCCATCCGAGCTGGCCGCTCGGTGGAGGGAGGGGCTTATTTTTGTTATTACATGTATCTGAGAACATCCATCCACTCACGGGCTACAGATATATGCATATATATGCATGTGTACATATTGTTACTGCTTGCTGGTACTTCGCCTACGTCTACTGACATGTTTATGTGTTCAGACATATGTGCACACATCCCCGATGAGCATATTTAAACGTTAATGAAACACATGTACAGTATCAAAATATAATCAGTATTTTTCAAGAGAGCTGTGAGGTGTTGTTTTACTGGGATGTCACATCTTTTGGGAGAAATGTCAATTTTAGCCATTAAATTTGTGCGAATAAAGGTTTTTCCATGTAACAAGTATTCTGAGTATTTCCAAATCATTCCTTTTTTCTTTGGGGGTTCCTTGTTGAGGCAGTTTTCTCTAATTGCTTTTTTACTGCTGTCAGCAGGTATTTATTCCTAGAGTTAATCATGGGTGGTTTATTTTCAAGATAAATTCTACAGAAATCAAGCTTGATCTAAAGCCTTGTTGTCCTGTTATCAATATGGATATGACTTAATTAATATGGCTTAATTTTCTGAATGAACCTATTCACTTTTTTTTAGTTATTTTAAATTTCAATAACATTATGCGAATTAAATCTAGTTTAGTAATTCAAGGTAATCTAATGAAGTTTTAATTAACCTAATTTTGTTAATTTTACTCACTTATGTGAGTAGAAACAGTAGCAATTAAAGGAGAATAAAACATTAATCATCAAATAAACCTTAAATGGTCAAAAGGTCTACCGTAGCATTTTGTTTTTACTGATGTTCCTCAAAATGCGAAACATTTTTAAAACCATTATGATCATTTTAACTTCATACTGGATGGCTTTAAGTGGTCCAACTGGAACATGTGACCCTTAGATTATCTCTGTACTCTACACATCCACGCAAGGAAATTTTATTTCTTTTTCAAGACTTAATTATTGAATTTTAAATTATATTTAGTAATCTATATTTTTATTTCACAATTAATTAACAGTCATGAAAATGCTGGATTGCTTTTCCTCCCGGTCCTCCATATAAATCTGTCAGCCAGTGGTTGTTTATGTCCACCAGGTGGAGGGATGAAGTTACCTTTGTGTCGGTCCATTTTACTACTGTTGGCGATGAAAGACATTTCTTCAGGCCAGCTCATGTCTTTGTTTCTGACTGTGGAGAAGAAAACAGGGAATAGAGAATAATCTGTTATCTGTGAAATATCACTTGTTTTTAGTTATTTGAGTTTAAAGGTAAAGAGAAGAAAAAAGAAACTGGAGACAGTTTCATACCTTCAATAACCAGCTGCTGCTCATCCTGGATCTTCAGGCTTTCCAGCGTGTGGTCTTCATCATCAAGAAGGGTGAGGTAGTTCTGGAGGACAAAACATGGAGGAAATGAGATAAACAGGTAGCAATCGAAACTAAAATCTTAAAAAACACAGAAATGAAAAATGAAAGTTCTGTGTAAGCTATTTAATGTTGTGAAGCTGTTATGGTGAATAATCTGGAACTCTGGATCCAAAATGATGTTTTCATCACTGCTAGTTTGGCTGGATTAAATCCAAATTATCATGTAATCTAACATAATTTTTGCTGATTAAAACAATTACATTTGCTGTCATTTGAATGGCTTATTTAGTGAAATGAATTAAACAGTATATCAATACTATTTATGAGCACGATGCCTATTTTAAACAGAAGTCAAACTTTTTTTTTAACCTCAACCAGCTACAAACAGAACCAAAACATGTGAACAGAGTTTCATTACAGAGGGAGGGATGCAAGAGGGAGACATACACCACAAAAAATAAAAAGTCACTCTTTAATATGTTGCTGGACCTCATTTATCTGTGATTTTCTGTGGCATCGTCTCAATAACCTTCAGCAATGTGGGCAGATTTATTTCCATCCAGAAACGATCTTGTACTGATGAAGGAGAGTCCGACCTCCAGCACATCCCAGAGATCCTCCATGGGGCTCAGGTCTGGACTCTGTGGTGGAAATGATGTCTAATCGTGGTCCCTGAACCACTCTTTCACAATCTGAGCCCCATGAATCCTGACAAGCATACATCATGCTCATAATCAGTAGGAATGTGAATCTTTTAGAAACTCACGATTCATATCGATTCAAACCGACCTCGATTCACATCCAATCCTCTTTTTGTAACAAAATGAGCAAATTAACTCTGTTCCTCTGTAAGTCAGTAAGATCTCTGAGGAAATGTTTCATTAGTTAAAGAAAAGTGATGATTTTTTATTCAAAAAAAAGGTTTAAATGTTGCTAACTTTGCAAAGTTTTTCACTTTGTCACTTAGCAGCATTTTTGAAAGTAGTCAAGCAAATCATTTTTAAGCCTTTTAAAAAAAAAAGATTTTTGGAAATTTGGAAACTATTTAGACTACTGATGAGCAACAATCTCGATTCTGTAAAAAAAAAAAACGAAAAAAAAAAACATGTTTTTTGAGCGCCCCTTATAATTAGTATTGATATACTGCATCCTGAACTTAGACCCCAGATGATAGATGGCCCCCAGAGGCCTGTACAGGAGACACCAGGCATGATGGCTGCATCACTTAATACTCCTCTCTTCTTCCCCGGACGCTCCATCACTCTGGAAGAGGGCCAGTCTGGACCCATCAGATCACATGACCTCCTTCCATGGCAAAAGACCCCAGTCTTTCTGCTCTCTAGCAAACTGAAGCCTTTTTCTTTGGTTAGCTTCACTGATTCGAGGTTTGAGGCTGCTTGAGTTCCCTTCACACTGTTCATGTGGAAATATTCTTTCTTTGAATATTAAACATGTCCCTGAGCTCTAGTGTTGTTTTCTTTCCACCTGATTTCACTGATCGCCATCATTTAGGATGTTTTTCCCACCACATTTCTTCCTGGAAAACAGTTTTTCCCCACCATCCTTCCAGTTTTTAATAATGCGTTGGACAGTTCTGAACCCAGTTTTACTAGTTTCTACATCATCATCTATGCAGGAATTACCCAGCTCCAACCTGTTTACTTAGTCAGATCTAAGTTGTGAATTTGTTTCTTCCATATACATCCATCTGTATACCAATCTGATGGACATACACCAAAGAATACGACAAAAGAAAATCTCAGAGTCAGGTAAAAGAAGGAATATCTATTTTTGTTTTAAAGGGATACTGTGTAACTTTTGGCCACTAGGGGGCTAAACCTGAAACTTCCCAAAGGCCACATGACATTGTTGGAAAATGTAATAGTCTCTCTGTTTCTTCTTCAGACCGTGTTCCCCTTCTTATTTTGTTTGGATTTGACCAACTATCAAAGAAAAACGTGCTGCAGGTCACATGATCCATGAGAGACGGATCCGCTTATGCAAAGTTGCATGTGTGGTTTCTGAAGAGGGCAGCCCCCTCAGAGGGCCGACATGTGGCAAACACTTCTTTCATCTCAGAAATCATCCTTTAATACTCACAGTAGGCAGATGATGGGGTCAAAGGTTTAATTTTGGGGGAACTTACAGGTTTAGGACCCACGGTGGCCAAAAGTTACTCAGTATCCCTTTTATCTAAACAATGTGCATTTAGAGAAATTCATCTCGCTCTTTCGTTGAAATGGCGACGTACACCTTTATATATACAGCTACACCTTTCTAAAAGTAAAACCGAGGTAGTATTACATCAAACACGGATAGTAAATACGTGATATAGCACGCCGGGCCAGAAGCGCTTGTGTTACAGCTTCATATGGAAGCTATGACAGGCGTGGTAACCCCTCACCTCGCTGTTATAGAGCCACAGCCTCATGTCCTCCTCCTTGATGCGCAGCCTCTGGGACAGGTAGACGTGGATGTCCTTGATGGTGGCCATGCGGCTGAAGCAGCCGGTGTACGCCAGCATCCTCTTCAGAGGAGCATTGGGGGATGGCACACTGCCTGCTGGAGGACGATAACATGAGAGCTGACTTTTCCACCGACACAGAGCCGATGCGTTATGATAACCACACCTTTATTCTCATGGATGCACACGTGCGGATGCAAACAGCTGATTGATAACCACCAACAGCCTTATATTGATTGAGGATTAGTTGTAAGAAAGCAGCAAGAAACGGGCTCCTGGGTCAATCAGTGCAGGCTTGATTGGTAAATAATCAACTTAAAGGATTTGGGATTCAGTGTAGATGAAATCAAATACACTTTAATCAAGTTTCATACACTTCATTAGTCCTGTTATTCATTCATTGAACTGATTTTAAAATGATTAATAAATCGGGGGATTGTTTTTTCTCTCCATCAACACAGCTTTGCTTTTCAGCTCAAGAAAATGAAGCGTTGTGTGAATACGAGGTGTAATTAGATATTTGTCTTGAGGGACTCGATGCTGCTGCTGCTGGAGTCGCAACAGACCGAGGCGGAGGATGAAGCAATGCTGGGGCCAAAACCCGATCTGATGACTTGATTAATGCCTGCAGAGTCATGCAGGGAGCTGAAGTCAGGCTGAGCATCCTTAACCTGATTCCAGCTCAAATGACCTCCTTCATATCAACTTTATGCTCACAGCATTTTCTAGTTTAACCCGCGTAATAGCAAACTGTGGAAAAATTAACCCTTAAAACGCCCAGCCACTGTTATTTTTGGCATTATTTACTAAGAAACTTCATGCAGAAGCTGAAGCTTTTTAATCCCAGTTACCATAGCAACTTGGTGTTTCCAGGACAGCCTTAGTTTATAGATTATGAGACCAAAATTATGTAAAATTAAAGTTTGAATAGATATAGCAGCATGAATGCCAACCAAAACAAGAAAACTGAACTTATTATAGTATTCTGTATAAATAACACACAGATCAGTAGTGACCAAGACTTTTCACAGCCCAGCTTCTCTCAAGTCTTGACTGGTTACTGAATCAACACTGTATGTTGTGGCTGGATTGTAAACCTCCTTGATGGGATATAAATGTCTGGAAAACTTCTATAGATCACCTAAATTTTAATCTTTCCATCCCAATTTACCCCATAGAGTTACATCCTTTCATTCCTGAGACATTGATGATGATGGAAGTGACTCTGGGATTTAGTGGAGTTTTAAGGGTTAATAATTCAACTGATACAGTCTGGATAAAGCAGAAAAACTACTGTAATACCTAAATTATCATCAGAGACCTTATGTCTCCAGTTTTTTTATTTTATTTTCATCAACTTCCTGTTTATCCAGATTTTCCCATCAGACCTTCACTTTACTGGTCCATCGAGGATCTAAAAATAGCATTTGAGGCAGAACCAGTTATCAGACCCCTCACTGTGGAATCAGCTCCCAGTTTGGCTTCAGGAAGCAGAATCATCTCCCAGTTATAATAAACTGGACTAATGTGTATTTATTTTAATCAAATTGTGTCTCTAAACTGCCCTGAAATGGTTTTGTTGTAAACTGGTGCTGTTTAAATAAAACTAAACTGAATTGAATGAGGTCTCCAGCTTCCAGTCCTTGTAGCTCCGCAGGTTTGCTTGGAGCTCCATGGACAACATGCTGATGATGACATTTTTCCTCGTGACATTTCTATCAGTGGAATCCAGAAATAGAAAGAAATTATCCTATAGAAAAGCTGTGAAGGTGGAAAAAAAGGGTTTTGATTATCAAACTCTGATGATTAGTTGTTCCCCTGCACGACCTAGGCAAATGTGGGGTGAGGGGGGATTTCTCTGTGAAGCAACAGTCGGCGGCTTGCTCTGGTCTTGCTGCAGGCTTACATTACCTCTCGGTGGGGGTAAATGCGGTGGAAACATTCGCAGGCTGGTCATACCCATATTGACCCAGATGTTGGACTGTGGGGAGCGCGTGGCCGGCTGCTGGCGGAGGAAGAGGAGGTAGCGGGGGAAGAGCTCCAGCTCCGCTTGGCCCGACTTGCTTTCCAGGATTACCTGCAGAGAGGATAAAGATGCAATGAAATCTGTGTCTGCTCGTTACACAGAGAGCTGTGTTGATCTGAAAAGATGGTTTGGAAAGGAAACTTAGATTATAATTAATGCTTCTGAATGATTATGTCATATGGAAATGTCATTTATCTATATTGTTCTTCCGTTCAATGAATTAATTAAATAAAATCAAACAGGGATGATTAATCTGAGAGTGAAAAACATGAAATGAGGAGTGATAGTAGCAGTATCAGCTGAAGATTACCTCTTTATCCCACCCGCCCTTTTTTTGTTTATCCTCCTTCTCCCACCTACTGTATGTGTTTTCATATGTATACATATTTGTTGATGAATATAGGTATGTAATCATATTTATTGTTTTTTAGTAGGTGTATATGTATTTGTGTAATATGTTTATTTTATTTATTTGTTTTTTGTTTGGTTTCTCATTAATTCTTTGTACCACTTTCCATGTTTCATATATTGTTCTATTTGGAAAAAAACAAAACAAAAAAAAAATCTAAAATAAAAATTGCAAAGAATATCAGCTCTTTCATTTTCTATAGCTAAAAGAAAGTGGTAACAGGATATCATCATATGATGCCACACTGTGAAGTCATCATCTTATCATGCGTGGGTCTTCCTGGCAGCTTCTGCTTACATGGGTGGAACCGGCTCATTTCAGATAAACGCAGGTTCAGCTATGAGGAAGCGCATTCACTACACGTTCCTCTGTCCTCTTCAACAGATAAGAGTTAAATCGACTCTTAGTTTTTACTGTTAACCAAGACATTTCTAAAGAAAAGATAACTTGCTTTTCCTCGGTCAGAAGAGTTTTTATGTGAAACATTAGAGGCTGGAAAATGAAGAGGAAGTGGAATAGTACTTCCTAAATGTTCCTCTACAGGCCTAGTTCTTGGTTTAACTTCTCTTCCTACCTGTAAATGGGTGCAGGCCTTTTTATAACATGATGGTTTATCAGACGGATAATTTACCTGTAACTATTGTTACACTCTTTTTAACACCGTCTTATTTTCAATTTAGAAAAAACTACATACATAGCAGTATGGCTGGGCGATATGAACCAAATTTCATTTCTCGATAATTTTTTCCTTAATCACGATATCTGATATTTATCTCGATATAAATCTTTTTGTCAAATAAACAAATAGACAGTTCAAATTTTCAGCCTTGAGTGCAAAATTAACTTTTAAGGATCAGAAGCCCATGCACATTAAAATGTTTGACTGAAATGAAAGAATATATGCATTAAGACAATAAAAATACTTTTCAGTGACCATATCAAAGATATGTGCAAAATGCCAAAAAAAGAGGTATATTTTAACTCAAAACAAGCTAACTCAATATAAATGATATTCCCTC
Source organism: Craterocephalus amniculus (assembly GCA_036024015.1). NCBI lineage: Eukaryota > Metazoa > Chordata > Actinopteri > Atheriniformes > Atherinidae > Craterocephalus > Craterocephalus amniculus. The sequence goes on along the minus strand of JAVQJG010189192.1, from coordinate 419 downwards.
ATTTTATATCTTGTGGGAAGTTCTCGATATACAGTATCTGAAAATCTTGATATGTTGCCCAGCTCTGCATAGCAGATACATTAATAAATGGATGGATTTAAGAAACATCAAGAGGTTAATTTTGAAAGATTTATCAAATTAGAAATTTGACAGTTTCTTCTCCAACAAAATGTCCAGATATTTTACTTTATTTTTTATTTATCAATTATTTATGTATCTATTGTTTTATTTATCAATTTATTCAGTTATTTATATATTTATTCATTAATTTGTTAATTTTTAACTTCTCTGGCTTTTAATCTTTTTAATGATTTTGTGTTTGAATGATTTTATTGTAATTCCTCTTGCATTTATGCTTTTAATGTCTTGAACCTGAAAATGTGCTATACAAATAAACTTCCCTTAAATTATTTATCTAT
>JAVQJG010189179.1:0-23077 GCA_036024015.1 Craterocephalus amniculus | reverse complement strand
CGCAATCAATGAGTCGTTAATTGTAATGAAATTACCCCTTTTACCACATACTATACCACGTAGAAAACCATTTTTCTTAGAAAGATTAAAATAATATCAGGTATAGTTCCTTTAATCTAACCCTCAAATCCACATTGTTTTAAATTTTTAAATCCACAATAAATTTATTTTCCGTGCACAAGACACATACAGTGTGTTTACTGTCACTAGATTTCAGTTCTACATATTGTTCTGTTTTTGTTTAATTATCTTTGTACTGTATGCGTTTCAGACTTACAATTTATTATATATTTCAGAATTATCAGAGTGAATGTATGTCAATCTCAATGCGAACTAGCTCGTGCTGACAATAAAGTGGATATTAAATTACATATCAGACCAATGTCTTGTATTCAAAGGTGAATTTTAATTAGGTTAATTTAAAATCTCTCTCTCTCTTTCTTTCTCTCTCTCTCTCTCTCTCCCTCTCCCTTCCTAATAAAAACGAAGCTTTGTGCATCTCTTATTCTGAAAATTCAAACCGGAAACGCATTCTGAACGCAGTGCAAAGGAGTTTCATCAGCAGTAATCTGTCCGTCCGTCTGTCTGTCAGGTGATGAGCGCAGCGCACCAGCTGCAGCAGGCGGGAAGGACGCCAGCAGACCGTTTATTGAAGTCTTGTCCTTCTTTCTTCTTCTTCCTCTCGTTTAAAAATGGAAGTTCTCCTTGAACGCGAGTTATTGTGAGATGAAGATGCTGACAGACATGATAGTAGAGGAGGAATTCGAGATCAAGGAGGAGGAACCGTGGTACGACAAGCAAGACCTTGAACATGGTACATTTCCTTTCCCTCTTTTGTTTCTCTGACCTAGGCTGCAGTCATCTTTTTTTACGTATCAAAATGCAAATACAGGGAGGCAGGTGTGCGATTGTTAATTAAACGCAATCAACGCATTTAACTTGCAGGGCATGAAGGTGTCCTGCAGGTTAAATAGGTAGAATTTAATTTTCTAGTTGTCTCAGTTGGCATTATAGTTTTTTGTTGGGGCTGAAACCTGTCCTCAGACTGGTTTTGTTGAAAAAGGTGAATCTTGGAGGTGCTGGGGGGAACTGGAGTACGCAGGACAATCAGATATGCAGCAAAATAAATAAGATGTGTGTGTGTATTGACAGTCACTGATGTGTGCAAATTTTTCATGCTGTATTAGTAGTTTTCACCTTCATACTTTTTCTTTAATTGCTCTTACATTACATCCAAATGTAAGTCCGTTTCTAAAGAAGGGGGGGGAAAGTGGGTTACTGGACTTCTGCCAGCAAAATCGCAAAACCCTCACAAAGCTGCTTGCAAGGTCCTCGCGCCTCCATCACTGATGCTCCGCACTGACTGCCTGGTTGTGCTGAAGCTGTCTGGTTCACCGCTCCGGCTCTCTTGCAGACCTGCAGCTGGCGGCCGAGCTGGGGAAGACTCTTCTGGAGAGGAACAGGGAGCTGGAGCAGGGCCTTCAGCAGATGTACACCACCAACCAGGAGCAACTGCAGGAGATCGAGGTAATGTCAAGTGCCTGCTTCTTTCATGAAGCTCTGACATTTTGCATTGGGAAAAGCGTCTGAAATGGCACAAAGATGACATGATTAAGTCTGGAACTTATTAGTTGTATCCCCTTTTATTGTTTGCACCTTGATTAATGAATTTCTGAGGGATCGCTGTATCATCTTTTGACTGTTAGATTAAACCTGAAATTCAGCTTCTTAGGAAACATAAAAGCTGTCTTTGCCTCTCAGTTAAGGCTGCTAAGTTCTTAAAGTTCTCTATAAAGTACCATAGATGATAAGCATCTGTATATAAAAAAAGAAAAAATTATGCTTTTTGTTTAGAGGTTGTTTAATTTGTTTAGTCTAATGGTTTATTATTGGCTTTGGGTGCAGTTTTATGGAACATGATTGAAAAAATATCTGTTTTGTATTAAGGGGGAAAAAAGTTAAAGGACTTGTATCCAAATTAATTGAACATGTTACCTCGATTATGATTCATTTTAGCCCTCATAGCTAACAGAAAGCTATTGTTGCAAATATCTTCACTAAGATGAGCAGATGTTGATTTTCTTTTAAGTAAAAAGGAAGCTCGCATTTGAACTAGCATGCTTTGTTGTTTATTTTCTACAATGGGACCATAACTTTGCTGCTGTTAATCTGGTGTACGATTATCAGAGCTGTGAGTTCAGGATTTGAAACTTGGTTTTCAGAATCGGGGTCAGTCTTGGGTGTCAGGGTCTAAATCCATCTGTGCACATCCCTGCTGACTTGCAGAATTAATCTCTTAAGACTCAAACTGTGATGTCATTTGTTTGGCGTTTTAGTGCTGCTGGGAATAAAAGCAGCCTAATAATAAAACCCCAGCACTATTAAAATCATTGCAGACGCAGGAATACCTTTGGACTGTGTTTCTCTGGAGTGTGAAGCTGAACTGTTTGTTGTCGGTGCGAGGTTGATGATCAGTGTTTCTTGTGGGCATTTGTTTCAGCTAACAGATAAGATGTTGAAAGTTGCAAACTGTCCTGGTTCTAACAGCTGATAAGATAAATTGTTCTTTCACATTGGCACTTAAAAAACGGAGGAGTCAAATTGCGTAACTAAATTGTACCTCATGTGTTTCCTTCTGCAGGAAATACCCTGACATTCAGCCTTTCAGTCTCTTTCCTTCTCCTTTATTTTGATATTGTTTAGTTTTGTGTCTGTGCGGAGCATTTGTTGTGTGGTTTGGTAGGTGAGATAATGATTTAGTTTAAGGTATTTACTTTTTCTTTAATAGACTGCAAAACTGCTTGGCATTAATTATGCTGCACAGAGGGATGCATCCATCGCGAGAGCTATGTTTCTCCATCAAACAGAACAGCTGAACAGATGTTTGGTGATGATGCTTCGAACTTTACTAGTGCAGTGTAATATCTTATAACGAGGCTCTCAAACAGCAGTCCTGCAGATTTTAGGGGTTTCCTTACTCGCCAACGGCCTCTGGGACTGTAGCATCTTTATGAATTTGCTGTTGAATTTCTTTGGACCAGTTTTTAACTTTTTAACTTTATAATGGCTGTGGGAGAAGTCATGCACTCTACCTCCTAAAGTATCATAAAAAATTAACCCATGTTTGTTTCTTTTACACAATTCCCCCTTGTTTATGTACATTTACATGTCAGAATACAGATACAATGTGATCTTTATTTAATTCCCCCCTCAGAGCAGCTTGTTGACAAATTGACTCCCTTTATATCTAAGCTGTATTGTCCCCTGTTCTCCTTTACGGTTACCAGAGCCTCTGCTCAGTCAACGGGTAAATGACTGAAGTTCAGAGCTCAGAAGCCATCTTTCATGTCTTCTCTTAGCAGGAGATTTAAAAGCAGCTGACCATAGTTTTCCTCAGAAACAGTTTTTTTCTCTGTTTCAGTACCTGACGAAGCAGGTGGACCTCCTCCGGCAGGTCAATGACCAGCATGCTAAAGTGTACGAGCAGCTTGACGTGTCGGCCCGAGAGCTGGAGCAGAGCAACCACAAACTGCTTCAGGACAACAGGACGGCTCAGCAGAAGATCCAAGGGTAAGAAGGGAAATGTTTTTGTTTTTTTTAAAGTATGTCTCTCTGTCTAAAATACACCTATTTTTATTAACGTTTTGTTTCTGTGCAGGCTGACGGAAACGGTGGACCAGCTGCAGACTCAGGTGGAGGAGCTGCAGACTCAGGTGGAGGAGCTGAAGTTGAACCCGTGTCGGCTTCAGAAGCCTCCACACGGAGGGAAGTGGCCTCCGCGCGGTGCCCAGAGCACTTCCTGCCTGCAGGAGCTGCAAAACACACTCAGGTGAGCATCTGAAACGCTGCATTATGACCACAGAAATGTGCATCAGATGTGAGAATGTGTATCATAGGTTTTTAAATTACATAAATAATCTTTAAAAGAACATCCTCTCAGACTGAAATACAATCTTGTCAAGTGGTACCTACTAATACAAAGATACTCTTGTCACATAAGGAATACAAAACCATTTTATGCATCATTTTCCTCTTAATCTTCTGTAAAGTCTGTGCCTTCCACTAAAAGTTACAAAATGTCTCCAAACGCTTTTAAACAGGTCCTTTTCCCCTCTTAGTCTATATGAAATCTGTTCCATTGGGAGTGTAGAAAGCATCTGTTTGACCCACTGACCAATACTTGGTGGTCTAATGTTTTTCAAGTGCAATGCAATCCGCCTTTTTGTTTATAAGAAACTAATCTCAATAAATAACTGCTCACTTTTTGAGAGTCTTGGGTTGTAAACCTAAAATTGTAGATCTTGATTCAAATAGTTTGAACCAAGACGATAGTTAATAAAATTTTGATTGCTCAATTTTCCAGATGTGAGAATTTACACTTTCCATCTAATTCATATCTTCTAAAAATTACCACAGACATGTTGCGTTGAGAATTTGGATTCTCCCAGTTTGCATTGGGAAAGAATACTCTGTGACAAGGTGCTCATGCCCAAACAGCAGCCATAACTCCAGCTGATTAAATGCTCTAAATTCCATTTATTAGTCATTTTCACACACTGAATGTAGAAAATAAACAAATCCAAAGTCCAGTCCAGCCTCATTGCATTAAATTGTGTAACACTGCTGAGAGCAAATAACCTGAAGATGTGGTATGTTTTCAGATGTCACGCCTACATGCCTGCTAATTAATAACCACATACCTGTGGTTAATATTTACACCTGCTTGCTTATGTTAGCGTATGATAGCTGGAAATGACCCGGGCTGTTGCTCTGGTTTGGTGGGAGGGCAGCCAGTCAACAGGGGGGAAATGACTCATTAGTCAAACCTCTAAGATCTTATTCCTCGGCCTAATAACATAATCTTAATTGTTTTGTGACGGATCCAGAAACTTTTTGTAAGTCTCAAAAGGGATCAGCAAATCCTCCTAACTTTAAACTTTAATCCCCCCCTGTTATGTGTGTTAATCCCCTCCCTCACTGCAGCGTGCTTGTTTCCTGCTGCGGCCACTTCCTGTCGGGCTGCAGCGGACGGCTGCATTCGCTGTCTCAGTTTAGTCTGTTTATGTAATCCTGTTAGAATGGTTTACCCCAAACATCCAGGTCGGATGCACGGAAATCTGGGCGATAACGACACGACAGCGTCTGAGTCTGAAGTCTGAAGCAGGTCAAAGTCCGGGCTGGAGGTGGCATACTTGTTGATAACTCTCTGAAGATTAGTGATTTTAATCTTTATCACCCGGCTCTGCTTTTCTGCTTGATATAAAAGAAAGAGAAAGAAAGCACTTTGGTTAAATTGATTTATCCTCACTAACTTTGAACGCTGGGTTGGTTTTTTTTTTTTTCAATGTTCAGCATCACGTTAAACATCCTCATTGCCTCGTCGTCAAACTTCGCTCAGAATCTTTATACCCTTGTGTCCTTTGTGCATTTCCTGTCACCTTTCACTAAGTTTGGCCTGATTTAAAAAGAAACGTCTTGGATTAGGTTTGCAGGTGGTTGGATAACTGACGGGGGCAGTGGATGAAATGAGACCCCACTCAAGGAAGAGAAGCAACAGCTTTGTTAACTATTAAAAATCCCTGATCTGAATCTTCTGAATTTAAAGATGACTGTAGTAATAAAACATCTTTATCTTGTCAGCATTATGACACTCATAAAATTTGGGCTCATTTATTGTATTTTGTTTATTAGTTTATTGATCGAGCACTGTCCAAAGAGACAGAGGACATATAACCACTGGTGCTTTGCATATAGATTATATAGCATTAAGCTGATTGACAGCTCTTCTCCCTGGTTTGACTTTTCAAGTAAAAAAACAAAACAAAAACAATACTTTTCATCACTTGGACATTTTTAGATAAGCCAATAAATCAATTGACAAGAAAACTACCAATACCCAGATTAAATAAAAATGGCGTCTTCATACAGCCCCATGCAGGCAGTGGGGTTCCTTTAGTTGTTGAATTTGTAGCGGTTTCTTTTAATTGTAAAGGAATTTGTTACAGACATGAAAACTTAGAAACGTTTGTGTGTGTTGAGTTCATCATCATTAATCGTATCAAGAAAAATTCGAATGACCATCATCCATGGGGATGGGATGTGCATATGGTACATTTAGTTTCATCAGGTTCTGTTGAGATTTGTTTTTGTTGCAAAACTTGCAAAAAACTTTACAAAGTGTCTTGCCTAACCCGACCAACCACAGAGTCAAAAGGGAATGAAAATTATGTGATAAAATCAGCACTAGGGCAGCGGACGGCTGACGGTTTGTCTTCAGTCATCATGTCAGACCCCAGCTGAGTTCGTGTCCACCAAGACCCCTTTATTTGGTCTTGTTGTTAAAGATGTTCTTCTTATTTTTTTTATTTCTATGAGATGCGGTTGAACTTCTTTGCTTCTTGTTTGCAGGTACGACTGTGAACCCGATGAATGTTCGGATGACCTGAAGTCCTCTGCAGCAGCGTGGCACGAGGAAGAGCAGGCATCTCTGCGGCAGGCGCTCCGTTCGCTTCAGACTCAGTTTGCCACTGAGCGCGCTCGGAGGGAGGAGCTGGAGCGCGAAGCGGAGCTACTGGTACGAGAAAATGGGGCGCTGGAGCAACAGCTGGCAGGGATGGAGGAATGTCAGGTATTATAAGCTTTTTATAAGCGAGGACAATACGCCCTCCTCCCAATTCGAATCCTTTACAATTTTTCAGGGGCTAATTCAATTTAAATTGCGATTCTCGTGATTCTTCGATATTGCAGATTTTATGGAGAAAAACAAAAAACGTTACAAAATTATTCATTTTTTGTTATTTTATTTGAGTTAGGAAAAAACATTACAGTAGTAGTCGGACCATCACTATGCTACCATAATGCCCGACTAGATGAGTAAAAAAAAAAAAAGACAAAACAATGATATCAACAATAAAAAAATATTCTTACAAATTTTGCATTTATTTGAAAAAATAAAAAATTAACAAATAATTCATTTTAAAATTGTGAAATAAAAAATCTGAATATAATTTTTTTTAATTTAATTTTCGCACCCCTACTAGTCTAAGAATTTTTTCATGTTAGATTAGAGAAATTCTCATGCTAAAATGTAACACTTTTTGAAAATAATATCTTTAATATCCCTCAGTAACAATTTACATTATTCATCTGATTTCTAAATCATTGCTCTGTCTCCACCAGGCCAGAGTGTCTGAGCTTGAGCACGAGGCAGAAGAGCTTCGTCAGCTCTGGAAATCAGAGTCGTCTTCCCGATGCCTGCGGCCCGACGCCATCCATGGCCTGCTGCCACACTCGCTGCTCCTCAACCCGGAGGAGGAGACGGAGGGAGAGCTGGGTGCGGCTAAAAGCCCCGCCGTCCTGAAGCGCTGGGCCAGCGAGCGCTTGATGAAAGTCCCGCAGGCGCCCTTCTCTCCTGACCGGCTCTACGATCACGAGTGCTCCTGCGTACGCCGAGCCGAGGTGGTCAAGTATCGCGGGATTTCGCTTCTCAACGAGGTGGACGCTCAGTACAGTGCCTTGCAGGTGAAGTACGAAGAGCTGCTGAGGCGCTGCTCCCTGGGGCCGCCGGAGGAGGAGGAGGAGCAGACCTCTGCCTCAGCTCATGCCGCTCAGACTGACCTCGAAGACGACTTTCACCAGCCGGAATACAAGGACCTTTTCATAGAAATCTTCTCCCGTATTCAGAAAACCAAAGAAGACCTGATAAAAAACCGGGGGAGACTCTCAGCGGGCGAAGAGCCGCCGACCTCCCAGTAGATCCTTCCTCGGTTATTTGCCCAGATATGGTGATCGCCACGCAAGAAGGCTGAGAGATGAGGGTGGTGCAGGAGCGATAGAGGGCTAAACAGCAGCTCGTGTCACAGATGTGGCTCACTGTGCACAGAAACACCGGAGCCTAACATCTACTGTACAATCACTCTACCTCACTTCACACAACCAGCTTCCTGTGGAAACCTTTCTGGGGAAAAATCCCTCATCTTCTCAAACTGGCAGCACTTCATTTTAAGGATCTCATAGTTTTCTAGACGGAAAGAGGCACATTGGTGAATTTTTTTTTTATTACTCTGATTCATTTGTACCTTTTTTGTGTGCAAATGGGTCCAGTATTCTCGCTTTTAGCTCTATTTTAGCCTCCTCCAGAGGCTTCTTTTGTCATAAATTTCCTCTCATACACACAGTCTAAGCAGGCTGTTTACAGCTTTCCTTGAAAACAATGCCACAAGACAAGAGTGAAATAAGGCAATAAAGTCCCTTCCAGGCAGCGAAAAAAAAATTTATAAATAAAGATGAGACCTTCAGGTGATGGATGCAAATCAGTTTCCTTCAAGAAAGTTTCTAGAAAATGATGGGAAATCCATAAAATAAATTTCTGCCATGCATCTGCTGTTTGTAGGCATAGAAAAAAAAATTGATTTATTTATGTTGGCTTTGTCTGCGCCTATAAGATCAGCCAACATAAGTATGCAATGTTAATGAAGTTACCACAAGGTGCTCGGGTGTGTTAGGGGTTTTTTGTAATTCACATACCGTTCTCTGAAATTATGCTTGATAGTTGAATGGAAGGTTTATGTGGCTGTGAATGTTAACTTAACAGGATGTTTAAATTATAACTGTATTTAATTATGTAACCTGTAAAAAATGATGTCGGTAGGAGCTTTACTGCAGCAGTTGCGTCGCCTTTGCCACACGTTTGTGTCCTTTTTTAAAGCCTAAAGAATGTGCACATGCTGTAACATCACATGGAGATGCACTTTAGAAACGTACCAGGCATTATTATTGCTGCTCATTTTTCTGCTGATACCTGCAGCATGCTCTTTAAATCACATTGTAAATCCTAATAATCTGTATGATGTTTTCACCGTGATGTTACTGCTCTGAGCCATAAAACATGAAGCAAACTGACACCTTGGTTGGTTTTGTTCTTTCTTTTGCTAAGTAAACCTTATTTTCAGTCTTTTTTTATTATTGATTCCACACATGCTGTCAAACGAGATCCAAGTATACCTAAGATCGACATTTTTTACTCCAACATTACATGGAAGATGATGTAGAAACGGTTCGCTACTGTGGGGAAATGAAGAAAGGGAAACATTTTTTTTCTTGGTTTTCCTTTTTAACTGGGACACTTTACAAATTTGCTGTTAATCTTGCAGATGTGGGCTTTTATAAAATAACCCTTTTAAAGAATGAGGACTTTTTTTGCAGATCAGAAGGGGTTTTTCTAAAGAACAGCATTATTTATAAACTTAGCACAAGGAAAATAAGGAAATGTGTGTCTGAATCATTTCTCCCCTTTAATAAAACCAATTAGTGTTGAATTATCTATCACTGGAAAGCAGGATCATTTTACAAGTTTAAACGTGAAGGGTGAAAATCCCCTGTAGTATTCCCCGTTTGCTGCCCACTCTTGACAGCCCACTCCAGCTGTCAGTAACAGATGTGGAACTGGCACCTAGTTGATAACCTCTAGAATTTCAGAGTATAGAGTCCAGATCTCATTGAACACTTAAAGAATCAGCTTGATTGTGTGTATTTGAAAATTAAGCACAAAGGATGCTGGTTTATCAACTCCTGGCTGAGGAAAGGAAAGCCATCCCACAGTAAGGTGACCAGCATGAGGAGGAGGAGCTGCTGTGGCTGTTTATGGATCTTCATGCTATTGATGTAACTGAGTTTAAAATAAAGTGTAAAGAGAGCAATCATCCAACCCACCATCCTAAGAGTATTAATCCTGAGATGCAACACAGTTCCACATTTTGCATCTTCAGATTTACTGTCATTCATCTTCTGTATCGTTCAGTCCAGTTCAGGCTCGTGGGAACTGGAGCTGATCCCAGCAATTTGCGGGTGAGAGGCAGGGTGCACTGTGGACAGGTTTACTGAAGTAAATTCAGACCATTCATTGAAATTTCCATCCTAAATGAACCTGTAATAATACCTCAGGCACGTTGACACTTGAGTGTTTATTAAGCAACATAATAAACCAATAAAACAAATTACAGTTATTATTCGATGGTGCAGAAACCTAACGTGAAATGTGGAACATTTGAGTCACATTTCTGTCATAGAAGTCAAAGAATCGTCTCATCAAGGGTTGGGAGTTTGTCCTGAACGCCTTGTAAAGGCAGAGGCACTTAAGATGGAGGCTCAAGATAGCAGCGCATGGCAACACATCATTGTATCCATAGCAACAGCATCATCTCTCGGCATCACACTGCTGCTGTTCATATACTGGACTTGTGTTTGTACAGTGAGATTTCTGAGTAAAGTTTTTACTCCAAAATGCTTCATCAGTTGTCTTCTAACTCAGCTACTCCGGGGAAAAAACACTTGAAAAGTTATTGACCACAAATGGAAAAAAAAAAACGTCAAACTTTCACCCATTTAATCCAGTCGTTGATAATCAGGTTTGTATTCACTGAAAACTGAACTCCAGGAAAACAGAGGCAGACTTAAATCCATGACTGCTTAAAAGCTACTTTAGTTCCCCCTGAATGAATTCAGCAAGCCTTCATGTTTCAGCTCTTCCTCACCATGGGAGAAATACTTCAAGTTGAAATTTCTAAACCAAAGTTTTAATAAAAATGTACCAAATTTCCAGGTGGAATTTTTCATTTCAAACTACCAGGCCTTCAATGATGTTTCTAATGGATGAGATGATGTAAAACACGTTCTCCGGCTGAATGAGGAGCAACATGAAAGCTCTCCGAGCCGTAAGTGCTCCAGCTATAAACACCATCCTGATCTGGTAAGAAAAATAATCCAACATGAGGTCAAAAATGCAAAAAAAGGTCTAATAAACCGTATATATATATCTTGCTTTTTCTTCATTTCCTTAAATATTCAGTTTCCCCTTAGCGTTTTTGTCCTCGCTCACGTTGAAGTCAGAAACTTTTCCGTTGAAAGGAGAAAAGCTTCTCATTCGGAGCAGAACACTCGGCCATCTTTGTCCTCCGGCTCTCAGAGCTGGGCCGGCAGCAGAGACCGGCTTCCCCTTTCACCTGCCCGCCCACTGGACAGAGGATGGGTTTTCACTGGGTGACTGCAGTGGGGCAGGCTCTTGGGGTCAAGACTGGATGGTTCCTTTGAGGTACCACATCCCAGCGTGGCTGCTGCAGCACTCCTAAAACGACAAACTGCAGGTTAGAATCGGTAAATGTTAGCCGGATGTTAAATCCTTGCAACGTTTCTCACATGAAGCAGCCGGTCGATGTCGGCTTTGGACGTCTCGCCGAACTCCTGCGCCACTTTGGTATGAATCATGCCCCTCTTCACCCGGTAGTTCTTAGTGAACAAGTCGTACAGCAGCCGACGGTGCTGCAGACGTGAAGGAAAACAAGATATCAGTAAAATGTCTCGATCCAAAACTAGTGGACTGCTTTCTGGGTTCTGCAGCATCTTGCAGAGAAACAACTTATCAGTGACGACAAAATCCAACTTAAAAGCTCATATAGCCCATTTGCTTCTCCGGTAAAAAACCTGAATACTTTTTTTTTTTTACTTTAACCAAAATATATTAATTACTATGATGGTTTTAGTCCAAGTTACATTAGTGATGAGATGTTGGTAAGTGAGCTTTGAAAAGTGATTCAGAGTGACTGTGGTGCTTATAATGGGAATGAAGCTAAATGGAGTCATATAGTTATTTGTACTGTATTGACTGTAAAAAAAACAAAAAAACATTATAAAGTCAAATGATGTCATCTAAAATGAAAAAAGAAAATAATTGTTAAAAGGTAATCGATGATCGTGATCATCTTTATGCACACTCAATCCTAAGCAGAAAAAATTTAACAGAATATCATGAAATCATGAGTCAGAGACTCAGAGATGCATCAAACATCAAACCTTGTTCACCTTTTGTCTCAAACTTGTGCGACACTCTGATTGCCGACGATGGTTTGTGGTTTTTCAGGTATTTTTGCACCAAAAGCAAGAAGAATTTACCTTGTCGAAGTCGTCTCCGCTTTCCCACAAGCCAAACACTTTCTGTTCATCAGGAGCGGCTTTGCTCTGAGCAGGAAACTACAGATTAAAAGAAAACACACATTATATATAAACATGAAGCAGGAGGTTTTAACTGTTCATATTGCTAAACCACTTCTAATCTCAACCAGTCATGCTCTTTGGAGACAAAGTTTTATTAATGAAGTTTACCAAAAAGTGGACTACTAATCCATTTTCTGAACCAGTCAGTCAGCTATGGTGAGGTTAAATAGCTTTCTTTTCTCTCAGCCACTAGAGTTCATTTGATCTTCCAGTTCAAAACAAGAACCGTGTGGGCAGCCTGAGCTCAGAAAACCAGGATTATGTCTCCAGACATGAGCCACTGTCTCGACGCTGATCTACGAACTGCCAGAGGGAGGGTTTCCCTGCGTTTACAAACACAACCAACGTGCCTTGACCCCTCACTGGGCAGTAAAGAGCTTTTCTTTAAGGCTAATAATCTGTTGCATAACAAGGATGGCAATGGGTCATTCCCTCCCCCAAACAGTGGAAATCCTTTAAAATAAGGATAAGACTGGAGACGGGGCAGAATTGGCTCTGGCAGCTTAAAGAAAAAAAGAACAACAGAGAGGATATAGCCCATATCTCGCCACTCCCTTCTCCCCGAGCATGTTAGACAGACACCAGTCTGCATACAGCTCACAAACAGCCACCTTAGCCAGAAACTGAGCAGAGCGCCCGACTACTAACAGACGGGGTATCCGATGGCTCCTTGAATCCGAGAGGAACCTGAGAGGCAGGTTTGCACTGCTCGAGCGCACCTACGCTTTTAAAAAGGCCGTTAATGTCGTTATTCTGTGCAAGAAAGCTGATACGAGGTGAAATCCCCCTTTTCTCAGGCTGAGACCAGAGCAGCAACAGCTCTTAGTCCAAGATAAAGATAATAATAGAAATACTTCAAAGCTTGATGTGCAGGCGAACTGAATGACCGATGAGCTCTGCATGTTTGCAACAGAGCTCACTTAATTCAAAGTAGGCTTTTAAAATGGAGGGTGAAGACAAAGGAAGGTAATGATGCAAAACTGCTGCAGCCATAAAATCTACACAACCTGACAACAAAACTGAATTAAAACCTTTAAGAAACAACCAAAGCATCTGATGACAGAAGATTTCTTTCTTAACCATCTTCATCCAGACATTCAGCTGCTGCATAATTGATCACTTAAATGTATTCAGGTTGCAGCCAGCATTTATTTTCATCATTAATCACTGAATCTTATAAAACAATGTGTTCAGTTTCTCTGCCGAGCTGCATGACTGGATACTCACAACAGTGGATGTGGTTTTTGTTCTTCTGGTTTGCTTCTTCCTGTTGCTTTGAATATGTGAAATCTGAGATGTAAGACTGTTTCAACATCCTGATGTAGCAGGTTTGGACTTATGTATATGCATCTGTCTCAACTGTAACAAACTCATGCAGTGTATCAATTACCGGTGTGAACGATTCGATTCAGTATCGATTCAAACCGATCTTAATTCACATTCAAACCTCTTTTAGGAACAAAAGGTTGATTAACTATGTTCCCCTATAAGCCAGAAACAGCTGTGAGGAATTGTTTCATTAGTTGAAAGAAAACTGATCATTTTAATCCAAAAATGGTTTCAACTTTGCTAACATGGCAGAGTTTAAATGTTTTTCTCACTTAGCAGCAGCTTTAAAAGTCAAGCAAATAATTTTAAGCCTTTTAAAAACCAGATTCTTGGAAATTTTGAAACGATTCTGAATCTTGATGAACAAGAATCTCGACTCTGATTAAAAACGATTTTTTTCCTCACCCCTAGTATCCATTCCCCACATCTTTTACAGGTTCCATCCAGTGTGGGTTTTTGGTAGCAGCAAATATTAAACAGAGGAGTTTTGCATCCACAAACTTCAGAAACTCTGAGGTTTGGCCATATAAGAGAATTCCTCTCCTCTGATACTCACAGGCACCATTATCTGTTTGCAGTGGCAGAGAAGAGCAGCGTCCTGCAGCATGTGGTCCGACACCGAGTGGAGGACGTTTTGTCCCACCGGCATGGACGCCAGGTGGAGGTTAAACAGCCTCTTCAGCTCGTTCAGCGTCACCACGAAATGTTTCCGGAAAGTCTTTGTCATAAAGTCCTGCAGCTCCGGGGACAGCGTGTTGGCGGGGCTCCCTCCGTTAGCGTGATCAAAGCAGGGGGAGGAGGAACCGGCGTGACCGTTGACAGAACCGTTGGGGATGGCTGAGGTGTCCATGGGCTCGCCGTTCCCGTCGCTGGCGGCGCCCCGTTTAAAGTGGCCGCTGCTTTCTGCACGCCGGGTGTCCAGGTCCCTCTGCAAGGACGGCCGCTTTTCCTGAGCTCGCTCCTGAGCCATCTTCAGGCGCTGCTCCCCGCCGACGTGGACCGGCTCTGGAAGCAGCAACACAGACATCAGATGATGTAACGATCACATCTACTGAGCTTTTAAAAATCAGTAAGTCCTTCTCACCGGGGACAGGGGCGTTCTTTGGCACAAAGTCTTCTTTAGAAAAATTAAACACCTTTTCCAGCCTTCAAGAAAAAAAAGAAAAACAGAGAAGATATATTTTAATAATCAAGCCACCCATGGAAAAATACTTTTAACAGCACTATAATTATCTGGTGATTAGGGCTGGGTATCACTCCTAATTTCCTGAACGATTTGATTTGAATTTCGAATAATTTCGATTTGATTCAATATTGATTCATTTTCAGATATTCTTGCCACATAAATATTTCTTGAATATTAGACATTCGCAGATGACAAATTTGATGAAATGCTGAAGCAACCTTTCAACAATGTGTATCTTATAAATTTAATATTCATGTTTTCATTAAAAAATGTCCAGCACTAGCATGTCAAAGAAACACTACAGTAAAAAGAATGACATAATAAAAACTAAGCTCTTTCTTTAAAAAAATTTTTTTTTTCTTTTTAAATGAAAAACAATTTTTTTTATCGATTTTGGCATTTTATGAATCGATTATTGATTTTTTACTCTTGAATCGATTTAAATTGATTAATCAATTTTTTAAACCCAGCCCTACTGGTGATATTCATGAAACTTACTTGCTCTGGATACCGAGCCACAGCATCTGCTGCCTGTGAGCAACATCTGGGTGTTTTTTAATGAATTCCACATCCGTAGGCAGCAGGAACTCCCAGCCCCGGTTTATTCGAGGAGCCGAAACATGCTCAAGGAACTCCTTCACATCCTCTGGAGGAAGCTAACGGAGACAGAGGAGAGAAGCAGTTAGCTTTGTTTAGCTGAATGAGCAGAATAAGTGAAGGCAAGTTTATTCGTATAGCACATCTTCAGGCTCAAGACCATTCAAAGTGCTTTACATAAAATATTAAAAGCATAAAAGCTAAAAGAATTACAATAAAATCATTTAAACACACCCATACACAAAAAAACCATTAAAAAGATTAAAAGTAGGGATGCAACAATACCACTTTTTCCAAATCGATGTGATAGCGATACTTGATACTTGAATCTGAGTACTTGCCGATACCAAGGACAGATACCAATACTTCTACCACACCAAAAAAATGCAATGAGTTAGAAAACAGGTTTTATTTTGTTCTCTGCTTTTTACAACAAACGATGGTTAAATAAATAAAATAAAATATAAATAAATACATAAAATAAAAAAATTTCGATTAAAAATAAATATTGTGCGTAATAAACTTGGATTATTTCCTGGTATTGATCGACTTTAACAAGTACGAGCACTTTTGAGCGGTATCGGTACCGATACTAGTATCGGTATTGATGGAACCCACAAAATCATTAAAAAGACTAAAACTAAGAGAAGTTAAAAGACACAGATGGGCAGATTTCAGTCACAGATACATGAGAACAGGAATGTTTTTAACGTGGATGTAAAAGTTTTTATCAGTTTATTATTATATACATGAAGGCTAAAAGTGAGAGAAACAAGACAACGCAAAGTGGTTGAAGACATAATAAACATTTAAAAAGAAGATCAACAGAAACACAAACGCTCCACATAATAAATGTTCTGCAGGTTATTTCTGATGAAGCACTACTACATCGGTGGTAAACTATCAGCTTAGAGGACAGATCCTTACTTTGATGATGGACGTTATCTCCTTTCTCATCACTGAGCGCTCCTGAGTGAATCTCCACATCTAAAAAAAAAAAAAAGATTTGAAAAGGTTTTAACATGACTGCATATGAAACACAAATTCTCGATCATTTAAAATAAAAAAGAGCCAGCAGCTCACCACAAAATCTCTGCCCCGACAAAGCAACTCTGCTGCGACGCCGCTGTGAGCGCTGCACGTGTTCTTAGGATATAAAACATCACTGGAGACAAAACAAAAACACAAGTATTAGTGAACTTATCGGCTCCAGGCAGTTTTAGTCATCTTGCCACTAAATATCTGGTCTCACCTCTTTACAACCCAGTTCCCTTGAACCAGCAGCGCCACCTGCTGGATGCAGCGCAGCACTGAGGTCTGGTCTGTTCCGGAGGCCAGCAGACCCATCAGGTTAGCGAACGGCATGACCTTCACTGCAGAGAAAAACAGAGTGTGGAGGAAATATGAAACAGCAGACCAAAGAAAGAAATCAGAAATGCTTATCACAAACGCTTTGGTGCTCTCGTGTTCTACAAACAAAAACACCACGGATGATTCGTCTTCATAACACAGCTGAAAACCAACAGACACAAACATAATTAGTCCTCTGCTGCCTGCGTGAGCTTACCGTTCTTCATCAGAGTCTTGACTTGCTCTCCCAGTGGAAGAGTGCGCAGCTGAGCCATGGAGAGCACGTTACTGGGTCCGACGGGCTTTACGCTGCGACGCAAAGAGACAGCAAGTCAAGCTTCTGTCATTTTGCTTCACTCGACAAATATTCATCAAATTAATGAGGGATGCTTACACTTTCTCCTCTGTGAGAGGCGGCATTAGCATCGCCAGGTACTCCCTGATGAGAGGAAGAAAAATAAGACATCTGAGGTGAGAGTGAATCATTGGTGATACAATGTTCTTCAACCACCAGTAATATAAAGAAAATCTAACAAATCTGCTTGAACCTGCTGGCTTATTCAGTGTTTACGTCCAAATTAAACGGAATACTGTGTAACCTTTGGCCCTAAAATGTCCTAAACCTGTAATTTCCGCCAAAATTAAACTTTTGACCCCATTATCAGCCAAACGTGAGTATTAATTGAGGATTTCCGGAGGCAATTTAGTGTTTGACAAACATCAGCACTCAGGGGGGCTGCCCTCTTCAGAAACCAGACATTGTAACTAGGCATGAGCGGATCCGTTTCTCAGGGATCATGTGACCTGCAGCACCTTGCTCTTCAATAATAAAACACAGCAAGCTTTTCTCTTTGAAAGTTGGTCAAATTTAAACAAAATAAGACATGGTGCACCTATAAAACATGGTGTCTGAGGAGCCCAGAAAGAGAGAATTTGTTTAATTTTGCAACAATGTCATGTGACCTTTAGGAAGTTACAGGTTTAGCCCCCTAGTGGCCAAAAGTTACAGTATCCCTTTAACAAACCGTGGTTCGTTGTGTTCATATTCATAAAAAACACCAGCCCTCAGATATTTATATGACCATATCCAAATGGTAAATTGTCACCGTTGAACAAATATTAACTCTTACATGATTTATGCTGATGGGTAAAGACTGCCAGGTGGCCATTTAGTCAGAAGCTGAGAAATATGAGGAATAATCTCCACCGAGTTACAAGGATTAAAGAGCCTTTAGTTCAGACTTACTTTGGTGTCTTGACCAGCTCTGTGTTTTCTGAGGCGTCCACTGTCTGACAGAACAGGTACTGCCTTTCGTGGTCCGACCGCCCATCCTGCATTTAAACATATACTTTAACAAATAAAACACTAAATCTGTGACAACACATGAAAAAAAAAACATATTGTATCATAACGACCATCCAGCTTTGAATAGGACAGTAGGCCGCAGCCTACCTTTACACCGTGGTACTGCAGGTGAATCCAGGGCTCTTCTGCTTGCTTCTTCTGGAGGAACTCGTACGACTGGATCCTCCTCTGTCGGGCCTGCTCTGACTCGGGACGAGCAAACCTAACCTGGAGGGGAACACATGGAGGAAACTTTTTTTAAAGTGGTGCGTTTGCAGAAACTGATGGACTTTATCATGTGTGTAAGTGCCAGTCTTTACCGTAATGGCCTTGGCCTCCTCCTCAGCTTCGTCTTGGGAAGAATCTCCACCTACAGGTATGCAGACATGACCAAAAAATGTTCTAAGACATTACTTTTGACACTCTGTAAGAATTTTTGCTTTTATTTTAGGAAATCAAACATGTAAAATGCAAAGAAATAACTTTTTCCTTAATCAATAAGTGGACTGGTCCATTAAATTGAAGAAAATAGAGAAAATTTGTGGCCTTTCCGATCTTAAGTTTCAATTTCCCTAATAAATCATCAAAATACTGAAAGATACTCAAACAAAAACAAAATGCAAATGAGCAGCGCTTGTGTTTATAAAGCTGTCAAAGCAGGATTTGAGCATTTATAGGAGAAAATGATTTAAAGTAAACCGATTCTCTTCCTTACTGAGTGGCCAATATGAACCAATTTTCATATCTCAATACTTTTTTCCTTAATCACGATAGTACGATATATCTCTCAATATAATTTTTTTGGCCAAGTAAACAAAGAGACAGTTCAAATTTAAGGTACTGAGTGCTAAATGCAAGGATCAGAAGCACACGTGCATTAAAATATTTGAATGAATTTAAAGTAAATGTGTATTAAAATGATTTTAAAAAAAACTTTTCAACGACCATAACCAGGAAACAGAAAACAAAACAAAGACATATTTTTAACTCAAAACAAGCTAACAAGATATAAACGGCACTCCCTTATTCTATATTTTGTGTGAAAAAGTCTCGTTATATCTGAAAATCTTGATATATTGCCCAGCTCTACTACGGATAATGAACTACTTTAATCAGTTTTGAGAAAAACACATCTCAGATTTTGGTAGTAGTGAGAGGATCTTAGCTTTTGCTTTACTTTTAAAAAAATGAAAATAATAAACAGGAATCAACACAAATTCCTCTCATGCTCAAATGTAGAGAACAGACCTTCGTTGGCTGCCTCACGCTCTCTAGTTTTATTGTCAGCCTTGTCCAGGTACGAGAAACTGGGCCTCATCTGCAGGATTCCCGTCAGTGGAGTGATGTGAAGCTCTCCTGTTAATATCATGAATAAAAACATAAATTCAACTTTTCAGTGTCTGACTGTGGATTTAAATAAACACCATTAAGTTGCTCATATCAGGTAATCAGTGTAAATGTAGTTAAATGGCTGGATGTAACGCCTAACAACAAAAAAAAGGACTTGTGAGCATGAGTGAACTTTGGGTCTACAACAGCAGATCAGATAAAGATCACATGTGCTGCAGAGGCAGGTTAACCGGTTATCGGGTCATACCTTTGCGAAACACAGCAGCTGCGTATCTGGAGGTGTTCGTAGTGGCCTGAATGGAGGAGAAGGTCTGTTTGTCCATCATTTTTCTATAGAGGAAAAACGAAAAGGATCATAAAATCAGACCAACAAACGAACAAGCAAGCAAATCCTTCACAGAAAACTGAAAAATCAGACGTACACTGAGTAGGTGTTGGTTTCATCGTAAGAGGTACCGTCCACATTCAGAGCGATTTGCTCTCCTTTACTGCGACAGTAATTTGGACTCTGAGTGTTGATGGCCATTTCCAGCTCCACCTGCATGCAAGTGGCCAAAAAAAGACACGCAATCAGTCAGATAAAATTACGAAACAATGCTTTAAAATAGACATTAAGCATGCTTACCCTCTGCTGCTTGGGTTTGATCTTAGCCGCCAAGTGGTTGACGTCATCATAGGTCATAGTTGAAGGTCGGACAGGGTACTGCACAGAAAAAGAGACCGGGTATCATCCAATCAATCACTTTGCCATACAGGATAATACAGAATAACTGCTCACAGAACTGACCAACATCAACAACAACAAAGACTCACCTGGAAAAGATACAGCTTATCTGCAAGGCTTTTAGCGAGGTACACATCAATCTACAAGAAACACAGCAAAAGTCTTTTCATTTAGGCAACTTCTGCAACCAAATTGCATGAATAACATAGTAGTTTTTAACTTCAGGTAGGCGTATGTATGTACGTTACATCACTCCCGCCATCCAACCAATCAGAGCCCTTCATTAAGATTAAGAAAAAGTATTTTCCATGTGAACCTTAATTCAGAAAAAATATCTCCATGTAAACCTGAAATTACCATCTCCATACCAAGGCTGTTTCAAGGTTCATAATCGGCCCTCAGGAGCTTTGTGTAGCCCATTTATGCTCGACGCAGATGACGGATACGCACACGCACGGAAAGTTCCGTCCGTCTTCTGCGTCAATTTCGTGCGTTTTTGGCGCGTTTTCAGGCTCCTTGCGCATCCGTCACTCGACGCAGAAAAATACCACCGGAAACCGCGGGGTCAGTGTTGAGTATAGTGGAGCAGAAACAAACCAGGGAAGAAGAAGAAGATAAACAGGAAGAAGAAAAACATACAATAAGAACGAAGACGGCGAAAAAAAACCTTAGAAGTTGCACAAGCTTTTGAAATAAAGCTACAGGTGTTCAGAGTGTGTTGGTGGTTAGAAACGACTTAATAGCAGCGCGTTTGTGCCGCCAACTCGCGTCTGAAACTAACGTCGTATCGAGGAGTTTACAATAAACTCAGCACTGCCGCTTAGCGGAGATTAGCCGTAGCAACAGAAACGACGCATGGAAGTATGAAGGGAAAGACGCATGAAGACGTTTGGAACAGACGTTCACATTTACGTCCGTCGGAGAGCATAAATGGGCCTTTATGGTTCCCCATGTCAAAATGGAAGGGCCCCTAAAAGTCTCCGGTAACTGCAAAAGGTTCCTGTGGTTGAAATGCGACCCTGTATGACATGCAAGCATTTACTGAGTAGCTTTGTTATTTTCATGCTACATTACTAATAGAAAAGGCATTTGCTTTATAAGTTTAATAACATTTTTACACCCTACACTTGTCCTCAAAATTATTCAAATTATTCATAAAATTTTAAGATTTTAATTTTGTTTTCCTTTTTGTCATGTTGGTTAAATGTAATTAAAAAGTGAAAGAATAACAGCAAAACATACTTCAGTTCTTTCTTTCAGCTGTATCTTCTTCATGTTCAAAATGATCATATCCCGTTTTATTTTTTCCCCAGTTCTGTTTTAATTTGTTTTAATTCAAGAATTTTTTGGCTAAGCAATATATTAAGCTATAACTGAAAAGGTTAATGTATTAATAGCAACAAATTGGCACAAGTTCGTCTTTACACAATGTTTGTCACAGTCATCATAGTTTTTGTCTTAATTCAGTCATCTATGGCTTTATTCAAGTTTTAATTCTAAAAAATTCATGTTTCAGTAAGTATTGGACATCGGACTGAAGGTTGACCCGCTGTGCTGCACCTATAAAACACCAGTTATATTGGCACAATAACCAGACCCCTCCCCAGGATGACTGACAGCTTTAACTACTGGCGTTCAACCTGGAGGACACTTCATGCTCTGATATTTCTGAGTAATGATCAAAAAAACATTAAATGTACCGTTTCTGTCATTTATTTTAATCGCACTGTTCAACTCTGACCGGAGTGTTTATATTTCATCATCAGCCGGTGCAGTTACCACTCCACCGGTGAGCAATAAAACAGCTGCATATTTACTTAATGACAGCTTCATACCGCGCCCGGCTGACGAGCTCTCTGTTCCACCTGGAAAAACTTCCTTTTTTACCCCCCAAAAAAACAAACATCACCCCATTCATCTCAGTTATATTCCGCGATTATAATGACTTCCATTTTTAATGGCCATTTTTCATGGAGCTCTACCGCACCACCCCATGCCAAAAACCTGGGATTTGACTAACATGCGGGTATGATCCAGATTACTGTCCTGCTGGTTCTTCCGGTAATGTCTCAGTTGAAGTTTCTCAGCAGAGTCCTTACTTGTTCTCAAGGATCCTTGGTTGTACTCCGGCGATCGTTGTTGAGCTCTCGGCAGATTTTCATGGCAAGTTTGGGGGGGGAGTACACATAACGCTTCCTGCTACGTCTACTGACATTTTTAACAGATCCGGAAAGTTGACAAAAGGACATCATACTGATATAAAATGATAAGATAGATTACCTATTGACCTCAAACTAGTGCAGAATCATAGTTCAACTAAAGATGGTCATACAGCAATTTATATTTGCTTTTAGGTCTTAATGCATTTTTTATAATTTTCAAACTGTAAATGTTAGCATTTTAACTCAGTACCTTTGAGGTCATGTGGCCCATTGACCCCAAACCAGTCCAGAACAACAGTTCCACCAAGGATTGTCAACATACACCAATTAATACTTGCTTTTAAGTCTTAATATATACTTTTTTTTAAATAATTTTCAAACTGTACAGACAGACTATTTTTTTTATAAAGATGTCTTTTTTGTCATAGTTTGGTCAACAGAAATGGTGTTTCCCATTGAAACATCTTGCCATCTATCAAAAAATGTTTTCTTTTAATGTTTCTAAACCGATCTTAAATGTTTTTTATCGTTCTTTTATTGAGAGCATCTTAACATTTTCTTTTGTATCTTGGTTTTATGGCTTGTCTGCAGAGACAAAAACAGCCTGTCCAGCATCATTAAAACATGCAGCAGGATCACAGGGCTTCAGCTACCTGACCTACATTTATTATGGCGCAAACAGGTGGTCCACAAAGCCAGAGGCATTATCGCCCGACCCCACCATGTCCTTCAGGGCAAGTTTGTCCTGATGTCCTCTGGGAGGCGCTACCTGGCCCCCAAGAGGAAAACAAATAGATAAAGTAATTCATTTATTCCTGCAAGCATTAAACTTTTAAACAACAGTGTATAATTTTTAATTTTTTTAATTATATTTCTCTCCAATGTGTGAGCCATGTCAGGCATTTGTGTGGTCATGTTTTTCACATTTTGATGTGTTCTTCGTTTTGTGTATGTGTGCCATGCTGCGAACCAGGCTGTGAACGGAA
>JAVQJG010189177.1:0-15684 GCA_036024015.1 Craterocephalus amniculus | reverse complement strand
GATTGAACAGTGAAATTTTTGTCCATAAAGGGTCCTGAATATGGATAAAAATGCATTTACAGGGTCAAATAATGGATGTTCGTGCTGAAACTTGGAATCCTTAAATTTAAACCCAAATTACATCTGCTTGCCAAAACTCAGCTTCCTGTGACCTTTTTTGGACACTTTCTAGAAAATGGACAGAAACGTCCACTTAAAGGATCATGGATAGGATAAAAGTGCATTTATTGGGTCAAATAATGGATGTTCATGCTGAAACTTAGAATCCTCATATTTAAACCCAAATTACTTCCCCTTGCAAAAAAATCAGCTCCCTGTGACCTTTTATTGGACACTTTCTAGAAAGTGGACAAAAATGTCTACTTGAAGGGTCATACATGTAAGTTTTTTTTGGGATAATTCAAGGGTTAATTTACTCTTCAACAGCAACACATATTCAGATTTTTTACTTCTCCATAAATCTCACAAGTGTTACCTTTATATTGATACCAAGCTTATTTAAATGAACCTTGTGGTTGCAGAGATATACTCATTTAAAGTGAAACATGTAATTTTGAGGAATTTTGACCTAGAGCTTAAAAGTTGTGTTTTACATGGGCGTTACATGTGAGCGATCAAAACTGTTAAGTTTAAACTGCACCAACAAGATTAATTAGTTGTTGCACCTTGATTCCATATATAACCAATGTGTTAGCCAATATTATGGTCTATTCCTATAAGTAGTCAACTATTAACTAAAAACTATGGACAAACCTTCTGCCACATGACCCAAAGGTTCTGAAGAGCTGAACTGAGGCTCGTTGGGTGGTCTCCAACTTGACCATCTTGGCAGCATCACAGGACTCGTCACTCTGGGAAAATAGAAAAATGGATAACAAGAAAGGGCTGACAGAAAGGGTCTGTAAGCGTTGGGGATGGATGACTGACACCCATCCAACTCTGAGCTGCCTGTGGCTATGAGCTAACAAAGCTAATGTGGTGCTAACAGGAGGTAACCAGCTAGGGAGGTATAAGGGCTACACATAAGGTGCTATGTCAGCTGGCTAAAAAAAACAAGGTTGTGCTACCTTCTGGCACCTGTCAATCAATGGGACATGTTCCTAATTAGGAAGAATTTCAAGATTAAATATCATATGAACAAATGAGCTATAAATAAATTCATTCTCCCCACAGTTGTCATGAAGGTAAACTTGACCTATTAAACCTAAAATGGCATATTGTACCAGGCTGTTAACATGTTTATTTCTGCTGTGAAGCTGGCCTTTTTAACATGAGAGTCTATGGGGATTGACACTCTTTGGGAGCCAGCTCCTAGTGGATGAGGGGGTGAACTGCACTTTTTGGCACTTCTGCACAGGCTTCACACTTCACACAATAATTGTTGCTGCTTTTATTCAACCCCCCAAAAAAATTCTTTTCTCTTCTTAAGTTAATTAATGTCACTGCAGGAATGAGAAATGCTAATAGGAGGTTTTCAGCACAGTTTTATTAAAGATATGGAATTAATACATGTATAAATCCCAAAATAGAAGGTAAGTTAAAAGCAGTTGCGGTAACATGTTGCACACCTGGGATAAATACATGTGTGAATTCTTAATTTAACCGGGTGACCAATTAAGTAACAGAAAGGGGGGTGATTGTGTATCTTGTTTAGAACCTTGGCCATGTGGATGTTCTTCTTTTTTTTAAACTAAATCTATACTCACATGAAACCACATTTAGGTTTTTTGGCCAGACATTAAATAAAGTGTTGGTTTAAATGTGTCGGATGAAAACTATTTAAGCCCACTTTGTGTGGTGGAGAAGATCAGTTTTGACCAAGTATTAATTCTTTCTGTTCAGTGTTTGTCCCTTTATGAAATAATCACAACAAATACATATAAACACACACACACACACATGCAAAAAAGAAACCCATGATGTAGAACTGATGTGAGCTTCCATCCTGCATTGCATGTAATTAGCTAAGCTGCCCATACACCACGGCCGAGAGAGAAATTGTTTTTTCCTGTAGTTCATCCATGAATTGACATTTATATTTTTTTGCCATATTGGACACTCAGAACTTAAACTTTAAAGACTTCTGAACAGCTTTTTCCCTCGAGCTGTCAAAGCCATCTTTCCTAAACTTGAACCTCATCTTCACTGTCATTAAGGTGTTTGTGCAAACTAATTCTGATTTGGATCAAAATAGCAAAATCGGTGACTGATTTTTGAGATGAAAAGAGTCAAACTTTTTTTTAATTAAACTTTTGTCTAATTATTAATAATCTTTTTTGATTTATTTTATTTCATTTATTATGGACAATATTCATTAAAAAAAATGAATGCTCCCATCTGATCTGTTATACCACAGTTAGCTTTAGGATAATTTACATCTTCATTGAAAAGCATCATAAGTTCCACCGAAAATATTGGTTATATGTAGTGGTGGGCCTGGAATGCTAGTGGGTGTACCTAGGATATCTTTAAAAAATTCGACAAGTTTGTTTTTTGTCATGATTTTTTAAATAAAGCACAGTGGTGCTATCCCTATGTAGGATAAACAAAATGTTGCAACAGTAAAGTAGTTGCAAATCCGAGTGAAAACTCAAATATATTTCCTTCCAAAATCTCTCAATATGAGGACAGTTTCCATAATGAAAAAAAAAAAATGATATTGCAGCAAGCTTGATTATGTACAAATCTTGTCTGAGAGTTTAATTTCCTCATCAGATGGAAAATGATCCGATTGTTTTTATCATCCATCACTAACTAATTGTTTTATCCAATAAACCCTGAATTTTCTTCATGGTATTTGTGTCTTTTACTTTCGATGAACACAGATACAGTTTTCATAGCAACAAATTGGAGCATGATTGTAATAGTTTCGATTATATGAAGGAATCATGTCTGGGTTTTTTTCTTAAAGAAGTTCACATAATTTTTTTCCTGTAAACCTATAACCTACTAAAATCTTTCAATTAACATGCAAAATCAGAGAGCGAAATGTTTTTTTAACAGAAAAAGTCAATGTATTGCATTCATTTATTTCACAATTGATTCATTAATGATTATTTATTATTTATTATATGATTATATTATATTATTACCCTGTTATATGACTCTTTATAACCCAGTCTTCCAGTCTTATCTTCAACCAAATTTTCCCTCATTCATTCAGTTAATTACTCTAGCTTATTCTTCTTTATCATCTGTTTCATCGGTGTTAGAATAAACATAAAAATCTGCCTGAGTGTCCTGTAAAAGCCTGTTCCCATGTGCTGTCCCTCTTTCGATCTGTCTCTCCTTCTCCCTATCCTCCCCTAGTGTGATGATTAGAGTAGCTGGCATGTCTCTCTGCAGCACTGCTGTGATCGCTGAAGAGAGGCAAGGCAGGAAAGAAAGAGAGGGAAAGAGAGGGAAATGAGGGAAGAGAACAGGGAGAGCAGTTGTTAAGCCTGATTGAAACAGTGTCAGACTGCCTCCGTCTGGCCTGGAGGTACAGATGATTGCTTATTTCTCATGTCAGTATAAGAAACGCAAGTCTTTTCCACATCACTGGAACTCGGGGTGCCCTTTACCAGAACGATTATAGAAATTATACTGACTGCCATCATATCAAACCTGTCCCCAGTATGGGTTCTCTACTGGTATTCTGCCTTCTATCATTCAAAAACATGTATGCAGGGTTAACCAGCGATTCTAAATTGACCTCAAGACTGAGTGAGTGAGTGCCTGCATGGATGTTTGTCTTGTTGGTCTCGGGATGCACTGTCCAGGGTGTACGAAAGTAATGCCATGATATAATTGACTGCAGTAGTTTTGTATTCATTTATTGCACCAAAAAGTAAGATTACAAACTGTATAACTAATTAGTGCACATTGAAGTTCAGATGCAAGGGAAGCAGATCTGGGGGAACAGCTGTTATGTCCTTTCTCACCTGTAATTAGTAGACTTTTTAGGTCATCAACTGTTTGGGGCTAGAGAACAAGCTGGGCACACACACAGTAACACACAGATACAAGATAACAGAAAAACAAGGTTGAGGTCATGTCTCTTTTAATATAATCAACTAACTCCGTAATTCATGAAAATAATGCACAAAGCGGTATAATTTGATGAGTAAACTGATCAGCGAGAAACAAAAATATGTGGATTTATCATACATACTCAGGCATGTATCATGCATACAAAGCTGTAACAATTTGCATGAGGAGGCTGAAATGATGCCCTGACAAGGTTAAATAAATTAAATGTGGCACAACTGTTAGGCCACCAACTGTCTGATCTCTAAAAAGTCTTCAGCTAACTTTGAACAGATGGGGAAATTTCCATATTACCCATGTATAAGTATTATCCACACTGCTCTCATTCTTTAAGTTTTTACTCTAGCCTTGACCTCAGTAACTGCCATCTGCAGCAACTGTGAATATTTACAACGCAGCAACTAAGCCTCTGCTTTATGTAAAATATTGTACATTAAAGCTGGTGCTAAAAGGTTGTAAAATTATAAGATTAAAAGTAACAGAACATATATAAATTGGCTGTCAAAGCTCAGCAGAAGATGTTTTGCAGATGTAACAGTGGGGATATATGTTTTTCATCATCCAGCAACAATATATGAGAAACTTACTTCTGTTACATTTATGGATCATTCGAAACACACTTTTATACCGTATTGATACTGGTAGTTGGAATTAAGTATACCACCATTTCATTGAATTATCATGGCCAAAAGAATTAATCAAAAGAATAATGCAATTTCTGTCTAAGAATATATGTATTTGACAGTAGCTCAACAGGAAAGGTGGTCAGGGACAGCAGGGAATGATAGTGGGCCCCAGGCCAGGACTGGGTCCAGGAGCTTCTATGGAAGGAGAAGCAGCACAACCAGTTCAGGTTAACACCACCTCAAAAAATCACAACTTTAGTACACAATTTAAATCATTTGAATTCCCCATTGCTTGAATTTTCTTTCTTCCGGCAAATGAATTATGCTTGAAATGAGTGTGTAACCATAGATGTGCAGGAATGAATGAAAACAAATACAAAAGGGAAACAGCACTTATAACGCCTCCTCATACTTATGATCACATCAAAAGGCTTTAAGCTTCAAGCCTCATTAACCTGCCTACACAAGTTCATATGCACAACAACTCCAATCACAAGAAAAATATTTTATAAAATGCATTTCATTTACAACATAAACTGATAAAACATCATGATAGCATCATGCATTATCACACCTATTTACATATCTCTTTTTGCATTAGTCGTGGCCATCAGTTATCCAAATTTGCATGTGCATGGAAGTGCAGAGCTCCACCACACTTTGAAGGAGGGTGATAGCTGCCAATTACCCTTTTATTAAAAGGTGAAGAGAAAAAGCTCCTGATGTGTGTCACTGATCTCTTACCAAAGAGAAACATACTTGGAATACTTATTATTGACAGAAGATGATCAATATTATCAACACTATTGAGTGAGTATAGTTGATAACAGACAAGATGGGTATTTCTGAGCTCTCTCACCACCTGTTTCAATATCTGTGTATATGAGGAAGTCTCTCCCAAAGCAATACGAAGCAGCCCACACTCTATCTTGAGAAATTATTAAGTCATATCCTCAAGATATGACACTCCTTTAAAATTGAATAGAGGACTCAAGGGACAAATTCACTCTAGCTAGAATAACTTTCCAGAATGGTCTTCTGGCTTGTGTTACATTTTAAAAGGTGTGTGTTTCTGTGTGCTTGCGTGTTTTCCTATCTTTGATTCAAATTATTCTGGACCTAGTTGTGTCTAAATCTTGTAAATCTTCAAAGTGCTGTTTAAGGATTGCCTTATGTTATTATCCGTCCTCACAAAGACAGACTGATGCTGAAGTGTACTGGCTTAACAAATTAGCTGAAAAGAAACAATATGCAAATTGCAGAACTTCATGAACACCCTTGGCAAAATGTATTATGTACATGCAGCTACACTGGCTACCAAATGGGGTTATTCTTTCTATATCTATATGCCTGGTAGGCAGAAAGAAAGAAAACAAGCACATACAAATTACAGACAAAACAATAAGGAGCGGAAAAACGGAGGACGGAAAGCTTAATTACTGTAATTATGATCACTCGAGAAGTACAAAAACATAATACTGCAATAAGAAGCTGTTAAATACAGATTTTGTTTTAAAATAACCTCAATAGAAATTCATAGCAGTTTTATAGGAAACATTTGATTTGCTCCTTTATTATACTTATAGCATCTTTCAATATATTTTCCAAACATGTTTGGGAATATTAAAAACTAAAACAAAATCACACCTAATTCCAGTGCCATTTTGAGTCTTTTGTGAAAAAGGGCATCATTATTCCACTCTACAATCACTCACTGGATGTGATGTGGTAAAAACCACTGTCTGGCGTGAATTAGTACGCCATGGTTTGAATGTGAGAGCTGGTCTGAGAGGGAGGAAGACGACAGACATGGCTGTGACCTGGTTTGAATGGGAAGGTGTTAATTAAGGGGGCGATTACTGGTTGTTCATGTTGCACGGGGAACATAACTGAAATGATGTGAGACGGCTGGAGCAGCAGAATACTGTAACAGTGCAATAAGACAGTGAGTTATACAAACACCCAGGGAGACTGCAGCACAGAGAGGTGACAGCAAGTAGGAAGGGAGAGTTGCTTAGAAAATTGTTTTTAAAAAAAGCAACAGAGTGAACTCATAAATTCAAAGAGACAGCATGAAACTAAGACCAGTTACTGTAACTGGGATGGAGAGAAAACCCTAGAAAGCATCACTTTGACTCTGAAACCAGACCTTACAATTTGGACATAGTGGGGTGGAAAAGATTAGAGACACTGCCAGCGGATGATTATCACAAAGAAAAAAATCCTTTATTTGTTGTCATAATAAAATAGAATCTTTGACAAAATGTTTTGCAGTTGAGACAGCATTAAAGAAAATCCTTTTTTTCATATGTATTTTCTATATTAGTTTTCTATTAAATTCCCTTAATGGAAGTCTTGTGTCTCTGTTCGTGTGGGACTGGAATGGGGTTTAGCCCAGGCTGAGGTTTTGGATGGTCTCACAGCGCTCTTGGTAGAGAGAGTGAAAGGCCCGGGCTAAACTAAGGAAGGGTGTTTCACAGTCTGTCATCTCCTTCTGTAAGAGACAAACAAGATCACACAGTGATAAATTCAGGGAAATGTTACTGCTGTATCGTAGGCTACAAATTCACAATCAATAATGTACGTATGTTACTATCAACAACAAAAAATTTATTGTATATTTGTTAGTTCCACTCACAGCTGAAGTTTCATGATACTCCAGCCTCTGACTCTGGGCCCATTCTTCAGCTACGGATGCCTCCACTTCCCTTCTTTCGGTTATATCTGACTTGTTGCCCACCAGGACTCCTGGAAGACACAAATGTACAAAAGCTTAAGGGATTTTTTTTTTCATCTCCCTGACCTCCTTAAACTTGTAGAACAATTCAAGATTAGTGTATTCTTAAGATATACTGAAACTAGTCTGCGGCTGTGTAGTCAATCAGTGGGGATGTGGAGGATGAATACGGCACTGTCAGATCATTTTATGGCACAGATGGAACAATCACATCATCCTAAACAAGCACAAGACTACGGTACTAACTGCTGATTTTAGATGATTCATAAATGCAAATGTGTTTATTTTTAAAGTGTAAACCTGTAATTCCATTTGTTAGAAAAATCACAGAACTGTTTTTTAACTGAATTTGTGAAAATAAAATGTCATTTTTCATCTTTTAATTAGTAGTTTTGCAGAATATTCCAATGTCAGATTAGGTTTTTTCAGAGCATTAAACCACATGAGTCTCAACAAGAAATTCTTATGTCATCTTATGTCATATAAGGCAAGGCAACTTTATTTGTATAGCACATTTCATGTAAAGGACAATTCAAGGTTCTTTATATAAACATTAGCAGCATTACAGCGGAGTGCAGAAAACAAGAAGTATGAAAAACTTTAGAATAAATTAAATAACTAAATAATAAACACTAAAAGAGAAAATCCTCAGTGTGGAAAGGATTAAATGCAAAAAATAAAAGTATATTTTCAGTTGTTGTGATTAAAGGCAGCAAAATGAAAAGTTGTTTTAAAACTGCTGAGAGTTTCAGCAGCTCTCTGGGAGTTTGTTCCACATGTGAGGAGCAGAAAAACTGAACACTGCCTCTCTATGTGAAACAGAAAGTGGACCTGACCCTGATGACCTGAGAGTCAATTCTTTAGTGTAGAGATTTGTGGACTGAAGTATGATCCACTTTCCATATAAACTAAACTTACAGAGACCGTTACTATTGGAGATTACCTTTCTATACCTACAACCCAACTGTTTCCATTGGTTTTTGTTTTTTTTACCTGGAACATGAAGACCCTGACTGTGTGCACGTACTCTCTCCATCCAGCGGTTGCAGTTGACAAAAGACTGCTCATTGGTCAGGTCAAAAACCAGGCACAGCAAGGAAAGGTCACCCCACTATGTAGAAGCAGATTAACACAGATCAACTTGGAGAAACGGCTAGTACCAAATCAGCTATCTCCTACTTGTCTGACAAAAGAAATCACGCCTCAGTAGCTCCCCTGTGTTTTTTTACTTTCTGTATGGTTCATTTTATTAGTTTCATGCAAAGGAAGAATTCCACAGGAGCAGTCTTACCATTTTTTCGCAGGCCTCCAATAGTGTCTCCTTCCCCGCAGTGTCTAAGATATAGAGCTCCTGGAGGGTATGAGTAAGAAGAAGAGGAAGAAGGAAGGGAAGATATTTTACACTTAAAGCTGATGTCAAATTACACAGTTTAAAATTTCTTTTCTCTCTGGCAACGATGTTAATGTTTCTCCTACAAGGCTGCCGTATTGCTCAGTGAATACAGATGAGAAACTAATAATGTTATTTGTCTGAGAAAACTTGCTTCACAAAAATGCTTTCCAATTCTCAGCATCCATCCCGTATAAATTAGAGACTTTTGAAGAGAAAAAAAAACCTCTAAATCATAAAAGGGTGCCTAATCAATTTTCAGCAGAGAAACGAAGACCCTACAGATTTAATTACGGCAGTCGATTGAAGTCACTAAACCCTTAAAAATTTTCCATCGAAAGGACAAAAAGCCATCAGTGAACCAAGTTAAACAAATCCAACAAAATTCCATTTTGGGATTTTTGTGGATTTCTGCAATGACTTTCTCACCGCAGGCTC
The DNA here is from genome assembly GCA_036024015.1 of Craterocephalus amniculus. Lineage (NCBI taxonomy): Eukaryota > Metazoa > Chordata > Actinopteri > Atheriniformes > Atherinidae > Craterocephalus > Craterocephalus amniculus. The sequence continues at coordinate 6,464 of JAVQJG010189177.1, read as the reverse complement.
TTCAGTCACATTTCATTAGGATTAAGGTCAAGAAGACTATAATATGGATTTTCCCAGAAAATAAAGAAAATGCCTTCATTGTCTTTTGTTTGGAAAGCATGTGTCCAAATATGGCTGATTTTATTTTATTATTTCTGTGAACAGCTGACAGGCATAACTAGTCCTTTTGGAGAGCAATCTTTTTCTCCATGTTGCACTTTAATGAACATGACTGTTGTTTGGCGTTTGCAAAAAGATGAGTAATAACGATTAACAGAGTGAGAGAAACATTTCAGTGTCTACATGTGACCCTGGCTTGCTCTGTGATCTCACATACCCATTGTTGATAAAGTGATCCTACTACTTTGACCACTCCCATTTGAGGGTAAAGGTGATCTTTTTAGTTCTACATTTGTACACATTCTGCAATCAAGAATGGTTTGAGTTTAAAATCTTTAAAAGTGATGTTGGCAGTTTGTTTTTGTCTCATTTGTTTGACTTGGTTCTTTTTCTGTACTTTTTGGACTCAAGATTAAACTTGAGACATGCAGAAAATTCTTAAAGCTTCAGAAAATTTCCAGAATAACTGTGCCTTGTGTGTATGTAAATGAAGGGTGAACGACAACTCACTACACTGTCGTTGGTCTCTGGGATGCTGACGCACTTTACCAGCAGCTCCATTCCTGTTGTCTGCCGAACAAGCAGTGAAAAGTGTTAACTTCTGAACTTCTTAACCAAAGACATCACTGATTAGCAGCTTGGCTTGAATGGAGATTCGCTTACATTTCATGCTTGATCTCCATTAGTCAAAAGCTTATTTCTCTATTTGTCTCAATACAGATGACTGTCTAGAGAGGGAACATCGAGCTTTTAGTTTAATAGCACCACAGCTGCAACCATTAACCCATAGTGAGAACCTGATATTTAATGAAAAACTAAGGGTAAAATTGTACATTAACACAGAGTTCATAGTTGCTTCAGGTTTTTCACAGCGCTCAGACTAAAGTCAGACGCTGTCAGATCATTCGAGCTGACCATTAGCTGGACTCAGGAGAGGAAATTTAACTGGAAACTTACAGCATTGATGGATTAACTTTCATTGGTTATTCACTAAGAATGGGAGCATTTCTTAAACATACAAGCAAAGGCAAATTTTAATAAAGCAATAAAGGTAATATATAAGAGGGTGGACCATTTGGGAAAGAAGAAAAGAAACATTAATATTTATCTAAGAAATCTAGTCCAATTTGCTTATATATGTTCCAGTTTATGAAGATTTTTAACCACTCAGTGAAAGCAAAAGCAAGTTGTAAAGTCAACACTAACATGACCTTTTTTTGCAAGCTTAAATGCAAACAGTTTAAAGAAGTACAAAAACAAGTGCAGATTTAAGTGAACCTTGCATTACATAAAACATTAAAAGCATCATGGCGGTGTGCAGAGGTCATTTAAATTCAAAAACGAGAAATGGAAAAAGAGACAACATCAAATTAAAAATGGTATTTAAGACATGATCAACGTTAAAATGTCAAACTTAAAAAAAACTTTACAGATTTGGACTTTTAAATAAAAACTATGTAAAGCAGAAAACAGGTCGATTTCAACTGCATTTTATAGATTTAAAGTTTCAGCTGATCTCAGGCTTTCTAGGAGCGTGCTCCTGACATGTAGGGCACAGAAGCTGAATGTAGCTTCTCCATGTCTGGTCCTGACACTGGGAACTGATCAAAGACTGGATCCAGGTGACCTGAGGGGTCCGCTAGGTTCATATAGGTAAAGAGTTTACAGTTGTGTTTTGGTCCTAAACCATTCAGAGCTTTTTAGACCAACAGCAGGACTTGAAAACCTATCCACTAGTGCAGACACTTCAGTACTGGACTGATTTGGTCCACTTTCTTGGTCTTAGAGAGGACTGGAGCGGCTGAGTTCTAAATAAGCTGCGGTTGTCTGATGTATTTTGGTAAACCTGTAAATGCTATTAAGATAATGAAGCCAACTAAAGATGAAAGCATGCACTAGTTTTTCCAGGTCCTGCTGAGACATCAGATCTTTTAACCTTGATATATTCTTAAGGTGACAGTGGGCAGACTTTGTGATTCTCTTGATATGTTTTTCTATATATAGGTCTGTGTGTAGGTCAGGTGTCTGATCTAGTTGGCAGTTTTTAGATACAACTTTTGTTTATAGATATAGAGGCACTGCCTATGTGAACCATAAGATCTAAGCAAGCCCTAAGTAAGTGGACTGAATGGGTTCAAGATGCCATTTTTCTCTCTGAATTTACTGGTTTGAGATGAGTGGCGACCTTGAGGAGGCAAGTTGAGGTTTCTTCACATCAGCATCAAACTCTAAATTGATATGATCTCTAAGGCTACTATCATGGAATCACAGACATATATTTTTCAAGCTTAGTTTCTCTGTGAAATACAAATACAAACATCTTGAATCAACATCCACCTGATGCATACACAGTCACAGTTTATAACAAGCATCCGGTGGTGCAAATAAACACATCCAGGCCATGCTGCATTCCCAGTACAGGGTGGTCTAATGAGCTGGTGTGATGCGTAGGAAGCTTCTCACTGGAATGCCAATAAGGGTCTATTAGCAACAAATAAGCCTGAAATATTGCTAACTGGCTGTCTGACATTTTCAAAGGAGGACGTGAGCGGAATGGCTGACGGCTGAGGCTACCCATTCAAAATCAAAAGTTGAAGAAGCCGAAGGATGTCTTGGGTGTCTCCACAAGAAGTGACTGGCTTTTTGTTTACTTCTTTAGTTTTTAAGATGGGCAGTTAAATCTCCAGGAGAGAGTACAAATGATTTGTATAAAATAAAACTATTTGTACAATTAGAGAAAAGCCAATGGAGTCAAAACTGAGGGGTTTAGAGCCTTGGGATCCTTAATATGCTCAGCTAATTAAGCCTGAGGATGGCACCAAGTAAAAAGCTCAATGTCTTAATAGGGTAGGAACCTATTGAACCTATTATTTTTTACAGTCTATTGTAGGAACACAGAAAATGTTTACATCAATCAGTCAATTTAGATTCTCAGAAATTATATTCAACTGCAAACATAAAGACGTTAGTTTATGGACTCACAATTTTTCTGGACTCATTTAATTTTCCTGCTTGTTATTGTGGGTAATTTCCTCAACATTACATTCCTTGGACATCGGTTTGACCTATTCTCCTTCATTACTTTGGATATTTTCACACATTAAGATCATACTACACAACATAAAAGGCCACATCTTTTTACATTGGTTATACTCTTCAGGTACAACATCAAAAGATGCACATAACCCCACAAATATGCTGGCATAAGCCTACTGTATGCAGTGTGTTGATCAACTCAGTACAGTTGTTGTACTGTGTGTGTTTGTGTGTATGTTTGCTTGTTAAGTACCTGTTCCTATGGCTTTCCAGAATCCTGCTGTATTAATTATCGACGTTCCTGTCACCTCAGAACCCCAATACTGCTGAGGCAGCAAGAGCTCAACAAATACACACAAACACACTTTGTACAGTATTTTTCCGCCAATTTGCTCCGCATTTTAACAATCTTTAGTGTTATAATCGGTAAATACATTAGTATGTGTAAAGAAAGTAATATGTGAAAAGAGTGCTAGAATGCATGCAATCACACCCATGTATACTCTATGACTGCATTGGCAAAGATGCACTCTAAAGCCCTTGAAACATTGACTAAGGGAAATGGTGAGCAGCAGTGACATCCATATATTATAGAGTCAGGTTAGTGACACAGTTCCCTCCCTCGAGCACATAAGCATAAATATTGCATGTTAGACAACACTGAATTAGAATTAACTGGTAAAATATGTTGTTCTGCACTTCAGTTGATCCTGTAGGAGGCTAAACAGATCTCACTATTATAATTATTCTTATTTGCAATTAAAACAGTCATATCTTGAGTTAGGACTAAACAGACTTACTCAAAATAAAATGCAGCAGTGCTTCATAGCACTCAGAACTTGTTCTGTATCTGATTTATGTGCTTTCTGTGTACCAAATGTACCGCTGTCAACTATGCTATTTCAGAACCTAATTTATCTTACATGCATGCAAAAGGCCACACCGGTAGTTAATGATCAAGCAAAACCTTTATCACCCTATTTAATAATGTCACAGACTGTTTGTTTTTTAACTAGATTTTGTTTTGAGTGTGATGTAAATATAATGCATCATGTTTTTAGGCATGTTTAACAAACACATGCAAACCTGTATATCTGGAGCTGAAAGCTCTTGCTACTTGACAGTGATGCAATGTTTACAATTTTTTATTTTTACAACGTCAATTATCTTACCATGCTGTAGTTCTTCTGAAAGAGATTGCCATCTCTGTAGAATATATGAGAAAGAGAACTTTTCCCAACTGCATCATCCCCTATATACACATACAGAGACAAAAAAAAGTTTCCATCATATAAGGCTTCGAGTTGTAGTTTGCACTTTTACTTGGGTATTAGATAAGATGGTATTCGCCAGACCGATGTAAAGAACTGATATGATCAATTCATTTTGCATACAAAACAGACACAATCAGAAATTGTTTTATCTCTTGGTGTTACAAACAGCTAAAGAGAAAGCCAGCAGGAGACTGCAAGACGAATCTGATGAATCATCAGAAGACGTGCATAAACACCTTAAGGTTACTGAGGTGGGCTACGTAGGCGAATGATTAGCATTAGCTTTGGTACCTTTACCCATAAATAGCTGGATGAGCTAAACTTGCTAAAGCTTACCGAAAAGTAGGCACTTTGCCCTCAGCTTTACCATTACAAGAGATGTTTTCGAAACGCCGTATCTAAAATGGAAGGTTTACGTGAGGAATGAACTCGATGTGATTCACAGTGTATTTTGCCTCTGTTTTCTAATATTCTTCCCCTTCCTAGTCGGCAACTTGAACACAGTCTCCTAGCAACCATAGCAACCAGCCACAATGGTGTCTCATTGGTCTATCTAGTGAGCACGCAATCGCATAGATTGTGCTCTGATTGGCTGTTTGAAAAAGGGCATTTCTTCCCTGAGAAAATCTGTCAGGCAAAGCTCGCTTGAACTTTGAAAACAAAGGTTCAATAGAACAATTCTGATATAGTGTCGGGTCCACTTATTGCTATTTCTATCAGCCCTTACCAGACTTAAAAACAAGCGTTGAGAGTTGAGAGAAAGCCAATTTATGCATGAATAGGCTTAAAAGACAGCCCCTTACATTTAGGCAAAGTGTGACCACTGGAGGGCGGAAATGATACCCACTACATCATAGCCATAATTCACGTAAGTTGTAGCCGTTTAATTTTGATTTTCTCACTTAAATTATATAGTTACATGATTATAAGCTATTATATACGGATTTTCTTATACAAAAAATAATTATAAAATAGTCTGAGAAAAAAAAACGTGTCTTAATTAAGACAAGTGACAGCGCGTGACTCTTTAAAATCTCATGAGCAAAAGCTCGTGCACCATAAACATTTCTGCATGGTCGCTGTGTTATTAATATATTTTCTTCTTTGATTATGTGTTTTGTTTTAATTTTTTACAGGGGTTGCGCTTACTTAGATGCTGCCATCACCGTCCGAGGCGTGACATCTGAGGCGCGTTCACGTGGTCGCCACCGGCTGCAGCGCCAAGAACGAGAGAAAAAGCGTAATCAAAACACGGCCACACGGCTTCTTATGACCAGACATTGAAGACAGAACAGGGAATTTAGAGGTTAAATTTAACCTATCAAAGGAAAACAGGTGAGGTCGACCGTCCGGGAGCCCAGGACAGCGCATCCATCTGTTCAGAGGCAGCGATAGCAGCGGCAGAAGCAGAATCTAGGATTTTTCTTGTCATTGCCCGGTGCTTTACACACCCAGTGCCTTTTGATCCAGCAGCGGGGACAGAGAGGGGCATCTGAGAGGCGGCGGTCCAGAGAGGAGCAGGACAATGGAGGGTGTGCAGGCATACGGAGCCGGGAAAGCCGGAGGAGCTTTCGACCCCGTCACCTTTCTCCAGCAACCCCAGACAGTTCTTCGCATTGTGTCTTGGGTAAGCGACCATTCCAGCAGGGGATAGACATAGGCTATTAACAAGTTTCTCGGCTGTGGATGCATTAGTAACCAATGTTTCACAAATAAGATGCAAATATTTTACTTGAGTAGGCCTTTATTGACTTCACCTTAATTTTTATTGGTTGGTAAATAACCTAGAGCCCATTGTATTGCCAAGAGGTAATAATATAGAGAAAAACTCCAGCAGAGATGACAATGAAACTCCATAAGGGGGAGTTTCATCTTATAATTTTTATTTGATTTCATTGTTAATGTTTGAACAAATTTTTTTGGTGTAAATTTACCATCAAATATTTTTCAGTGAATATAGAGAAAAAGAAATCACACTCAAAACCTTAGAGAGCAGATGTTTTTCTTTCTTTCTTTCTTTCTTTCTTTCTTTCTTTCTTTCTTTCTTTCTTTCTT
>JAVQJG010189169.1:0-16349 GCA_036024015.1 Craterocephalus amniculus | reverse complement strand
AGTTGATTTGTAATGAATACACAATGTATGACATTTCATGTTTTTTAATTGCATTACAGGAAATAAAGAACTTTATCACAATATTCTAATTTTCTGAGACAGACCTGTATATGTTGCCTTAAACATCTTGGTATAAAAAATGTTACTGAGGTATTAAGATGGCTTTCTCATGCCATGTGCATATTATCACGTTGCCTAAATCCTCACTCCTCATTTCCACACATTCTACCAACCCTGCAGACATTTTAATGAAAACTCCACAGTATTTGCTCAGAATTTCATTCATGCGACTTCTCCTGCTGGTTATCCTGCCTCTACATAATGTTTTTCTGGCAGCTTCACTAACCCGGGCTCCCGCTGTTCCGGTTTTAACGTCTCAAATCTGTTGGGAGATGTTTAGCGCAGTTGTCGGAGAATCTTGGCGCTCCCAGCTAAATCTCTCCCTGCTGCTGAAAATCTTTGTAAAGCAACACCTACTGAAAGAGACGAAGCAAACGTCTGATGTGCTCGCCTTTGATATGAGCTGAATAGAAATGTGACAAAGTAAATGGTAACAAAAACGGTGCTTATACAAGATTTATTCTGCTCTTTCATTCCCCGCACTTTTCTCTCTCTAGATTTTCCATTATTAGATTGTTGGAATGATGTAGGGAGATGTGAGACAATCCTCTGACACACTAGTTGATCAGCTTTAACCCTGAGATTCATTATTGCATGAAAAGTTTCAGAGGTGTCAATTGAATGACTGAATCTCGACAACTTCTTTTGTTGACAAAAGTCCCTCCGCAGATATTGATACACTAGCATGGCCACAGGAATCTTAAGCTTCTTTCACAAATGATCAGTCCTGCATGTTTTGGATGTTTCCAGCTGCTGACTCAGATTAATGGGTCATTATTTTTGGGCAGAACTTCCCAACAAGCTGAAGTAAATAGAACCACTTCACTTGATTAGGTGTGTTGAGTCAGAGAAACATGTACAACCAGCAGAAGCACAGCTCTTGAGGAACAGAGTCGCTCATCCCTGATCTGGAGAAATAGGTTCCAGCTTGTTCACACTTGCAACAGAGAACATGAGATTCTTTCTAATAACTTGAAATACTATGGAGTGGCAGCAGGGCAGGACAGAGCATGTCCTGCTATGTGTGGTTTACTGCACACATGAGAATAGAGGATTTAGCTCCTTTCTTTCTGTGAATATCTTTACTATATCCATAAATATCCCCAATAAAATCAAATGGACACAAAGAAAAGAACATGAAGCAACAAGAATTAACTGCTTGAACTGCTCCAATTAAGCATGGCCTCATTTAGAAATCAAAGGATTTTAAATCATGGAACTGGTTGGGTGGCTTTCTGATGCAGTGCTTTCAGCAGGATGTGGTTTTACTGCTGTCAAGTCATCATTCAGGGTGTGACTTTGTGTGTGCAAGCTTTCCTCCTATGCGTGCATGTGTGAAAGGCCTGAGGTCCTGAGCAGTAGTGTGTGGGAAAGTAAGCACTATGGCTCTTAGATCCTATATAGAATCTCTTCAAGTGTTGATTATTTGTTGATTTGAGAAGCACCCTTGGTTCTGCATTCATGTCTTCAGCAAGTTTTATTTGTTTGTGTTGAAAACCACTGACAATGATCCTCTTTTAACTCCATTCTAATAACTTGATGGAGCTCTTTTATTACCTCCTCCTACTATTTACGTAGAGTTGGATTGTCACAAGTCTGTTAATCAGGCTGAGCATTCATAATCAGGTTTCTATTTTACCTCATCTGCACACACAGATAAATCAAACTACAGTTAGGCTACATCTCAGTTTGGCTGGTAAACTGGAGAAAACATGGAGAATTGTTTTATTGATAGGAGTACACCAAAAACACTGAGGGAACATACCCATGGAGGTATCTTTGGTCCAGTAGGACCCAATGTTATTACAACGTAAAAAGGAACAAGAACACAAACCTTTCATTTGGAATAGTGATCAAAAACTTCAGACGTCAACTTTTAACCAGCAAACTTCTAAAAAGTTGCAATCACATCATTTATTGTACAACCAGATTAACACGCTGAAAATCTGAAGTCAAAAGTTTAGAAAGCAGCGCTGTGAACATGACATAAACCAGCCAAGCATGGGAGAGTGTTAGCTTGGTGGTTACAAAGGTTTGTGTGGGTACGGAGGCAGGTTTATTTGCATCCTGTACAAGATAATCCATGGTGCTTTTCACAAAAATTTGAGGGCCGGATCTACTAAGATCCCAACTTCCGTGTAGTCATTTGCCTGTGCAACCATGAATTTTGCACATGTGGCTGGACCACAGTTTGTGTGGGTGATTCACTAACGCAAATGTTGGCAGATGCAGACAAATTGGATGGTTTTGTGTGTTCTGTGGTTTGCTAAACAGTAAATCTGGAAAGAAGAAAAGCACAAAATTAAGTCTTTTTTTAAAAAACTTCCATCTGGGACCTAGTGCATATCCATGTCCCACCCTCCTAGCATAAGTGTGTGTACATATTGTAGCTACACAGATGAATCTGGATTGAATGAACACGTTTTGAATTTGATATAAATCCAATAGTTTGTTACTGTACTGCAATATTCCCTGTAGAATGAGATTTTGACAGCAATACCAGGGTCATTATCATGTTATGTTCAGCTAAAAGACGGCAGCTGTCTCAGCTTTATCACAAATTTATTAAATGATGAACTTACTCATTGTTGCAGCTGACAGCTGCTGCTGCTCGGTGCTTTGAAAATATTAGAAAGGGTTTTTGACATTTGACTTCATTTTTTTGTCCGCCCCTCCCACAGGCCAGTCCAGGCCTGGATAATATCGTACATGCAAATACAGCTGAATTCATAGCAAGTAATTAGAATAGGGATTTTGTCAGGTGACACTAGGGGTACAAAATCTAGGAACGTGGCAGTCTTAAAATACTTCATGGGACCCCGAGTCGACACAGACTCACTGAACTACTTTCACTGCACAATTTCTGACTCCTTTAACTGTCTGACAAAAGAAACAGAGAATCTCAGAGCTCAGTTTCTTTCAACATCCATCAAACACAACTGCAATTATTTACAAAAGTGTTCTGGTCAGGCTTTTTAATAAATTGTTTTCCAGCCCTCTGACCCTGCATTGCAGTAAGTGGATATGGAAAATAGATGGATGTTTTCCATCCTTTACTGGAAATTTATTTTAGTGCTGATCAGCAGCAAGCAGGTTTAAATAGTCACAAGACCATTTTAGCACGCCGACATTTGAATGCAACTTTAAGTATAGAGATGAAAGCCGGGCTGACACGTTTTTAGTCAGAAATCATTATAAGAGAAATGCAGTGCTTTTAAAATACACGTTATAACAGTATCACATGACAGAAGGTCGACCACAACTGAGATTAAAGAGCAGTCTTTAGAGACTATTGCCTTTTTCATAAAAATACTCTATAAATAATGTTCCAGAGGAAAGCAGACAGAGTGACGGTGCAAGTGAAAGAGAAAATTAGCTGGGAAAAACTCTTATGAGGCATCATGCAAACACATATCGTGAGAATGTAAACTGTACACAAGCAGTGTTATTTCCCTTTTTTTGGGTTGGGGGGGGACTAATTACTTTTCATGATTGGCAGTATAGACATGGTATTGTGGTTTGTTCAGCCTAAACTAGATAAAACACATCATTATTTTGCAGAGAGACCTTGCAAATTTGCATTTTTCTACTGATTAACATTGTGTAAGACATCCTAGTTTTGGCCACTGGTATAAATAGACACTATGGATGTTAAACTAAAATTTGAATTTACCCAGTTCCTGCTGAGATACCACAGCTAAATATAACACTGCCATCTAAATGTATCCTGTTGCTGTCCTCCAATCTTTAATTCTGCTGCTGCTAAATCAGTCCCAGAAGCAGGGAGTCTTACTAATTACCATTTCAAACCTGTAGTTTGGTGTCCATGTTCCCTCATTATAACTGATGGGGAGTCGGGCCAGTTTTAGCAGATAAGCATTCAAAGCTTAAATAGAGCTCCAGTGAAATTTCACAGTGCTGCTCCAAACCTTGCACTCATAAAGCAACAAAAGTGGTTTTGCTGGTCAGAAATGGTCGCATGCTTAGTTTGCAATACAGGCTGAAATATTGCATTTATGTAGTGGATGAAAAAAAACTACATGTGTCACTACAAAATAATTACCATCATATTCTCTTGAAAGTTGCACAGAAATGAATTATGTATTACCATCTCTGACTACCAATCAGACTGCACAGGTCTGCTGCCTACCTGTTGGGCTTCTCCCGCTTCAGCATGACAAGATGAAGTCATGCTGGTGAATTATGCTAGAGGCAAAGGCAGTTTTTTTTCAGACTTCCACCTCCTTCTGTTGTTTCATGATATTTGTTTTGTCACACAAACGCTCATTTCTCATAACTTCTGGATGGATTTGACAGGTTCTTTGTTAGAAAGGCTTTAAGCGTGCTTCTTTGTGTTTGATAAATATTACAATAATGAGGCAAACTCTGTGAGAGGGGAAGGAGAGAAATTATTGACCTTGTGTGCTAAATAGACACATCTCAGAGTTATAAGAGCAAAATGTGTGTAGAGAAAATTACTTCCACTGTTTGTTCAGTGTTTAATATGGGATTAGTGAGGCTGTATTGATATCAGTAGATCACGTTTATAAAAGCAAGGTTATGGTCTTGGTTAGGAGTGTGGACATGTTGTCTGTGTGAAATACTAACTCAAACATATGGCATCTGTGACTTGCAGGTGACAGGCAGTCATGCTGGGAGTTCAGCAGGACTGAAACCATGCTACCACATTCACTTTCACTCTGGACAATATCTGATCTGATGATGAACAACAGTTGTGATCTTAATTACCGGCTTGTTTGGATTTTACATTTACAGTATAAATCAATGTCACACATGGTGGTGACAAAACTTGGCACATTCTCAAAAATGTTTCAAGTATGAGCATGTATAAGAACAACATAAATCCACATTTATCATTTCCGTGGACAGTAGTGTATACAGTGTGTAACGAATATTTAGGTACAAGTCCTCTGACAGCTTTAAAAATCTAATAGTAAATAATATTAATATTATTATAATATTAATACATTATTATATAATGCTATTACATATTTTTGATATTTATTTTTATTTTATTTATGTATTTATTATATAACGTATAATATTATCAATAATAATATTATATTATTATTATATAAACAAACTTAGCCATCTACAAGCTTTTTGCAAAATCATAATCAGCTTTCTGTAGTTTCAATTGGTTTCAACTTGTTCTCAGTTTTAGTTTGTCACATCCTGATGCTTGACGACAAACCTGCTGCAGCTGTTTAGAGTGCAAACAATAAACATAGCACAAAATATCAGGGTATTTGAATGTCTATCCTTTAACCAGTACTCTTAAACCATGACTCTTTACAAACAGTAGTTTCATATAGGGAGTCAATTAAAGATCCAAAAGAAAAATGAATGAATCCCTGATGATCTGTGGGAACTCCTGCATCACTGTAGAGTTGTAGTTCCTTAGGCATACCTGTGTGTTAAAACTGACTTGAAAGGTTCTTGAACTGCTAGCTGTATGCAGTTGAGTGAGAATATTTAGCAACCCAATCTCTATAATTGTAATGCTTTCATTGTGCATAGGGTCAGAACTCACTGAAATCCAGCTTTGAACGGCTTTTCAAATATTGTGCTGTGGATGTTTGCTTTGGTTTTTTCTCCGGTTATAAAACACAAGAACTTAACTTCAAATGAACATTGTACATACGGCTTTCCAGTATTTTGATGATTTTCAACTTTTATCCTCCCTTTGATATATTGTAAATCCTCCAATGCAAACAGAAATCTGTCTTATATTACTATAAGTAGCATAATTGTTTTGTTATGGTGCTTCATATATTCCCTGTTTAACAGATTGATACACAACATTCCCAGAAGTACTTTGGTTTTCTCTGTTCATAGAACACTAGCTCAGTGAGACTGTGGTTTGGACATTTTGTTAAGAGGATTTTTTGTGGGTTCCTTTAAAAAGAAGTAAATGTGTAACATCTCATCTGCTGATTCCTACTTAGTTCATTGTCCGGTGTTGTTAATTATTTTGACTGGAAAACATCTTTAACATTTCAGTGAATGCAGATATAAAAAAACGCTGTAGCCTCTGTCAGATGTTCTCATCCTGACAACTTTTTGATAATTCAGGACATGAGAACCAGACTGTGAATATAGGACAGGTAAGATCAATATTGCTTAATGCAGCAAATTGCATTCAGAGTACCTCTGATGTCTCTTCACTTCTGTGTTTTTGTAAATATTCTCTTCAAGCAAAATGTGATAATTTCTATCTTGAAAATATTCCATGTTCTTCACTTACAATGAGGTTTTTTTCCTACCAACATTGTAGCTGTTTCTTTACAGTATGAGTAGGAAACCTGTGATAACGACAATAGGTTTCATGCCCTGTGCTGCTGGAGAGGGAGGATATGAGGAAAAGAAGTGAAAAATCTCATCCCACTCACCCAGTAATCCTTTAAAGAGGGCTTTGCTGCCTCTCACTGCCAAACACGTTTATACATGGCCTTTGAAAATAACAGGAAAAAGGTTTGGAACAGAATGATTTAAAGGGGATTCTGGAAGAGGGATGGGTGGTTTCGCATCCATTTTCAGTGGAAAAAAAATCAGAAAGATCTATTTCAGAAGTAATGAAAGTTGTCAGGGAAAATGAAACTGCTTAGAGCACTGGGTTCTTCAAAGACCTACAGACTCTGTTTAATGTTTACCACTTCTTTGTTATTATGAGCAGTGTTGCCGCTAGATATATAGATAATACCGCTTATAATCTAGCTGAAAACACCATCTATTAGCTGCAGCTACAGAAAAAATACTTATATACTGATCATTATGTTTATTTACCTTTAATGAAAATAGAGATACAGTAAAGCAATTTTCAAATGGAAATACTGTAAATGTAGGTAAAAGTTTTAACATTTACATAGGACAAGGACTGAAAATGTCTGCTGAAAGTTTTAAACTGCAGATTACAAATTAATTCAGAAATGTTGTTCTAGTCGTGTTACTACCGCTGATCATATTTGATTGGATAATTACTGACAAAGCAAAGTTTTTTTGTGGTCAAAGTTAATGTTTTATTAATTTTATAAATACAAATGCTTGTGACGTAAATCTATACAGGTAAATCTACTGTAGGATAATCAGATCTTATAAATGTGATAGGTCCCCGTCCCCATGTAACTTAATGTCAGTTACAGTACCAACATCTTGTCAATGCACAAAGATCTCAGCTGAGTTTTATACTCACTGATCATTTTCACTGGAAATATCTCTACCTCAAAATTGCCTTGTCACTTAGTTTTAGAATGTTTTTGTCAGCATGGAAATACATGGAAACAAATATAAAGACAGTACCAGACATGCTGCTCAGGGTAACTTCGCATGATTGCCTTAAGCAAGAACGAACGTAGTAAAAATCATGTTACTTTCAGATGTGTGAATTAGTGGAATTTATGGCCAAAACGCCAGGTATTGGATTCAAAATACCTGTAAAGAGTATTGATCAAAATAAGTAATGTAAGAAGCTGAATCTGAGTCTGAATGAATACGATGAATACGATCTGAACCTTTACATCTGTGTTTATGCTGTTTTTGTTATTTGTGACGGTGGATCTACAATTGTACTTGAAATTTATATCGTATGATGTCCGATGCATGATGGCACCCATTTGCTTTCACTGTCTGATATATATTCAAACCAGGAGGTTTTCCAAACCTCAGGTTTTTTAAATACTGTACAATATTGTTATGTGTTTGCATGTACAAATGTGTAGGAGCCCAGGAATAGATGCAGTGATACTGCAGTGAATGGGGAGCTAAATTAATGAAAATGAAATGAAAATGAAAAATACTTTATTAATCCCATAGGTAAATTCAGTATTGTAGTAGTTGTTCTTTTTTGTTTCTTTTTTGTATTGATTAACAATAATATTAATTAAGGGCACCATTTTTCAGTCTGATGGCTGCTGGAGGGAATGTCGCATCTTATGTATCTCTCTGTCTTGCACCAGACCTGAACAAGCCTCCCACTGAACACACTCCATTGTTTCATCACTGTGTTGTGTAGAGGGTGTGAAGAATCCTCCATTATCTTCATCAGCTTGTGCAGAAGTCTTTTTTGGATGACCAGCTTTAGCAGCTCCGGAGTTTCTCCAAGCACAGAACCAGCTTTGTTGATCAGTTTGTTGATTCTTTTCAAGTCTCTGATTCTGATGCTGCTGCCCCGGCAGATCAGATAATTAATAATATACAGATAATAAACAGATAATAAATAAACCTCTTCCAAATCATCTAAATACCATGGCGTTCTGAGGCCATCTGAGACGTGTGATCCTTCCAGTGTGTTCCCGAGTTCCTCCTGATGGGACATGCCCAGAACACCTCACCAGGTTGGCCAAGATGCCTGAGCCAACTCATCTGATTCCTCTGGATACAGATCAGCACTCTGAGTCACTCTGAGTTTGGTGAAAGGTGAGGGTAGAGCCTGGAATTTCCCAGCAAATCAGAGCATCATCTTTGGCTCAGCTCTTTATTCACCATGACACACCAATGCATTGCACCAAGGCCCTCCTAGAGCCGTGCTTTCAGATCAGATCTCTAGTTAAAATAATCTTAATCAGATTGATAAATATATGCCCATGTAATTGATAAAAAGTCAGGTGGTACTAAATTTATAGTGTTTTCTCATATTTTTTCTCCGACCAGAGATGGAGAACATCTATTTATGAGTTATTCTCTGTGCAAAGACCCCTACCAGGTTACCATTTTGAGTCTTGGATCTTATGTTTTTTTCCTATTTTCCGTCTAGAAAGATGGAACACAATTTTGTGAGTAATTGTGCCAGATTTCACACACCAGACACCCATATTCCTTTGTGTCTGCTGCACTGTGGGTGTTTGGGATTGGCTTAGGGAAAGTATGAAGTAGGTGTTAGTACATAAAAGTAGATTTTCTGGGTACTGGCAGGGTGTGCACTGTTTAATTCCTTCACATGGATGGATAAATGTGCATATATATATATGTGTGTGTGTGTGTGTGTGTGTGTGTGTGTGCACTGAATGCATTTATGAGTTGATATGCAAATCTGTTAAATCCTTCACATCCTGTTCAGAAGACAACAGAGGCTGGAAGCTCACACAGCAGACTGGGCATCATACACAGACCTGTCCATCAAATACTTGGTCGCCATGGAAACAACCCAGTTCGAAAAAACTAGCGCAAGGTGGGTGCGGTAATATAATGAAGGACCAGACAGAGTCATGCCTGCCTGGGGATGTGTTGCTTCTGAAGCAACAGTAACCCTCCTTGTCTTTGCCTGTTAGACGGAATAAAAATGCAGGGAGTGAGAATGTGACATTGCATCTGTGTCTGCTGCCTAAAATACACACAACTAGAGGACAAGCATAATGCGTGTTTACTTATGAACACATACTGTAGGTCTGTGAGGCCCGAGACAAGCACCAATTCTTCCACCGCTTCTCCAGAAACGATAAAGTGGGTTTAGAGAGGTTCACAAAGGAGTTTCAAAGAGCTCCATTGAACTTATCTTATCAACAACATACAATCATTAAAGGTATTACATCCAGCTTACATCAGTCTGATAACAGGCAGATTACCAGCAGAGCTGGGAAATAAAAGAGAGAGAGATGTACAAGGACAACAATCTGAGACAGAAATATGTGGCCATGTCTCTAAACTGCTGTTAAAAATTGAGATGAAATGGGAAACAGAGTGGAGGAGGGTGCGATGGGACGACAGTTAGTTCCTAAGGAATTGCAGGAATGTGACATCGAACTAAAACTTCATCAGTGTATGACGAGTGTGACATCACATTGCAAGACATGCAATAAGAAATGCTAATTGCTTTTTCACAAAGTGTGAAGTCTGCAAAGAATATAGTGTGAGGAGGAAATAAACAGCGGAGCAGAGTCCCGAAGCCCCAGGAGACACCAAGAGAGCTGGAAAAGTGACATAAAGGTGAACTGAGGCAGTGTGCTATCAACGTGTGACCGGGATGTGGGAGTGGGGCTGGAAGTGACAGGTACAGTGTGAAGAGATCTCAGGAAAACCTCCTGGGATCAGCTGTGGAAACAGCTGCACAAATGAAGATAGTGCCTGCAAGTGACAGCTACCGGCATCGCCCAAATGCTCTGCGGATTAGCAGCTATGAAAAATACATTTCAGAGGATGTGCTTCATTTTACATGCAGTAAAACTCCATTACAACGTAATGTGAAAAATGTCTGAGCAAAATTAGAAATAATTTGCATCCATGTGTTTGCTCTATGTTCCCTCCTCTGCTGAGCAGTTTCAGTGCAACATGTATGCAAATGTCCATGTTTCTGGACAATAAGCTGAGTCTCAGTGGGTTTAAAAGGTGTTCAGAACGTTTGTATTTTGGGTAGTGGTCCTATATGAATGTGCTCTTCTTTTGCCATATAACCTGCATTTTATTCTTATTCAGCCAAGTTAAAAATGGCAATTCATGAAAGACTGAATTTATGAAAATATTTTGCAACAATGTCTTGTGTGATGTGCCAGGCTGACAACAAAGAGAGCAAAGTGAGGCTAGGATGCAAAGAGTCTTCTTTAGTTCCACACGGCTCAAACTAAGCTTCCATCTTTATTCTCTGAAAGCAAAAATTTCTCTGTCCTTCATTCTCTTTGAAAAACTGTGTTTCACCGTATCAAAGTGCAGGCTTTATGTTAAGTGGGGGCTCAAAAACATTCAATGCTTTTAGCAGTTCTTTCTTGTGTGAAGAATCAAGATTTTTTTTCCATTTCTGCCTGTATATTCACAACATGAACACAACAAGCAAGACAACTGGTTTCACCTTCACTCTTCTGGTGTTGATTGTTGACAGTAGCTATAATCAGAGCCAAAGAACAAGGTCACAATGTTCCTTCTGTTTTTCATTTTTCTTCTTTTGTTTGTTTGTTTCTGCTGCATTTCTATTACTTGATCTGAAATTGGGTTGTTTATGACTGCTGAAAGCTCCTGTTAAAATATATTCCAGGAATCCTTGGGAAATGAACTTGAAATCATATCTTAGTTTTACCCTTTCTTTAAATAATTCAGCCTCAGCTGTCTGAGCTTGTCCACAACATTTTCCTGGCAAAAAAAAAAGGGAAAACAAAATGTATTGTGACATGATAATCCTGGAGCACAGAGCATAGCTGCAAGACAGAAACGCCCCCCGAAGCGCTTCATTATTGTACATGTGGACATCCTGATGTCAACAGTCGCCTCATGAGATGATGAAGAGTTTCTCTTTTTTTTTTTAGGTCAGTGAGTTCATCCAACATTTTCACGCACTGGAGGAAAAACAAGGGAAAAAGCAGGTGTTAACTGGTTTCATTCAGCCGACTTCCTAAAGCTCCTGCGTTGTGTTAGTAGGATGAAGCGGTGATGAGTCTCAGGAAGAGATTTACCTTCGGTCTAATTCCTAGAAAGCTAATTTTCTTTGTATGTTCCTACTGATTTAATACGTGGCAGGGACTTTACCTCTGTAATGTGTTCCTGAGGTAATATTTCAGGTTTCTTTTCAACAATTTTATTTACAAAGTCACAATATTTGCAGAATCCTCAGAATTTGAGTTATGCCAAGAAACATTATTTAACAGCAGACTATTTAAATGCGTCAACATTCTCAAGCCAACTCAAGCCATAGTGTTTTCAAGCACAAAAATTCTTTAAGTACTTCTTTCATGTTTTGTTTGGACTTTGACTTAATGAAGATATCTGTCATCTTCCAGCTATGACGGGTTCCACATTGAATCATCAGCCCAGGGCATTTTTTAAAATTATTTCCTGTGTTTTCAGATGTCCTGGTGTTGTTTAGCGAAGTTTAAATGATTCATTTGGACTGACTTGAATGTTGTCTTGTCCTGTCATGTTATTCTCTGGTTCCGTAACTCAGCTCTCTCTTTGTTTTCCTTGCAGGGTAGTCTGATCTATAACATGGTTGTACATGCAGGCAACTTACTATTAATCTGTGTATTGTTTTTATAATTATTATTTTATTATTATCATAATTTTATTATTATACATTACTTGTCCAGTAAAGATGTGGTGGAGGTTTAAAAAATGTTTAAAAGGATTATGGAAGCAATGAAATTCCTTCCAATAATAACTATATTAAAGGGCCCCTTGTAAGTGTAAATGTTAAAGTAGCAACTTTTCTACCCCATACTTGCTCCAACAATGCTGTGATGTGGAGAATGAGCCCTGACCTAATTACTGCAACTACATCTGCCTTTACAGCTGCTACAATAGAGAGCAGTTCGGTCCAACCTGTTAGATTTCCCACTGAGTTTCATGTTGTAATGTCCCCGTCCATCAGGTGAGTATGTGTTTCTCCAGGAGATTTTATTTGAGGATGGAGTCTGCGGAGACCAAGATGTGGCCAGCACCGAGATAAGCCCAAAAACCATCACACACCCCAAACAAATTAACGAAATGAAATGAGACAAGTCCCACAGTAGGTTCATTTTTATTTGAAAGGTAAGGGACCACTATAAATCATGTGAAAAGTCATACGCAATGCGAAGTAGATGCTGTAGATAATGTCCATGCTTCTTCAGGACATTGTCACCACAAATTGTTCCTTCTTCTGTGTATAGTGTTTGTTCAATGATGGAAAAAGAAACACATGAAAGCACATCATGTAGCCTATTTGGTGAAGCATATTAACTGCTGAAATGCAAGTCAGCTCTCTTTCTGCTTTACCTTCCAGTACTATAAGGTACAAGTATTGTTCTTGTACTGTTAGTACAAGTACTGTAAAAGGCAAAGATAGAACCTAATTAAAAAGGTAAATGTTGCAAAGGTTTGTCTCTATGTTGGAGTGTGATGACTGTATGATATATGAGCTGTGAAAGATTAGCCTACTTTTGCTGTTCTCCAGTGAATGTGCATGCTAACCCAGCGGGGCCTCGTAAAAAGATACAATAGAAGATTGTGGTTTTCCTGTTAATATTGTTAAAAGTTATCTATTACTATGATTAACCCTACGTTTGTAGGATGTAACTAACTTTTTTTCTCATTCAAACATTCTTCCATGTACCTTTCGTCTCTTGTCATGCACAAGCACACTATGGAGGCTGCAGTTCCGCTCAGGCCCATATGTGGCAGTATCTAGTCCAAAAACTGAGCAACTACATTAAATCCCTTTAAGCAGTAGGTGAAGTGTTGTATAAGTCGTGCCACAGGTGCAGCACTGAATCACCGAGTATGAGGCAGATAAGCCATTAATAATACAAAACATCACATTACTTACAGTCCCTTCTGTCTGGCTAAGACTTTATTATTTTACAAGCTCTCAGAAAAAGTCCTTTGCCAGATAAATAATTCTATACTTGCTTATGTATCATTCATATCCACCAATCCACCAATCCCACAAACACACCCACTTTAAATTTTACAGCTTCATAGTGCTACAGTGACTCAAAACTTCCTGTGTGGAAAACCTTTCACTTAAAACACTTCTAAAAAAATGTTTTATTTTAAAAACTCAAATTGTGGAAATAACCTTTCAAGACGGCACGGTGGCTGCAGAAACTAAGCTCACAGCAACTCAACAAGACGCAGCAATAAATAATACAAGACCCCAGCCTATACGGGAAATGCCTTCAAAGTTTTACCGTATGCGCAGTACAAAAACACAACACAATTCTCTGCCGACGCACCATACTGTCTGCTGTTTTGTGTGAATTTGACAGGAAAACATTACAAGGAAAAAAAAGATACAGATATTTTCCATACTAACCCCTCTCGATCAAGTTTCTTGGTCAAATAAAACTGGAAGTTTGCACAAAGACAACCTTCCTCTCCCAGTGGCTTTGTTTATTTTGGCGCGGCTAACTTTGTGTAGACTGTGTGTGGACCCAATCTAGTGACAGTGTGCGGGTGTCTGGGCTAGAATACAGTAACAGGAAGTATGACTTGAAATAAATGTGACAAACACACTGCACATTCTGTAGACCACAGTGTTATTTCAAAGACTGTTGCCAATGCCAGTTGTGAGTCAGATCTTGACTTCTTTGAAGGTAACGTCTTTCCTTATGCATGTAACCCCTGTTAACACGGGCTTGCCTGAGAAGGAACATATCATGCCTGTAAGCATTTAACCTTATCTACTCATTAACTCAACTTAACCAGGGAGATAAATGGTGAAAGAGACATTCCTTTATACTGCATATCAGGCAAGGCAAGTTTTTTTGTATAGCACATTTCATGTCCATGACAATTCAAGGTGCTTTGCATATGAACAGAAATTAAAAACAGCAACAGAAACGGCATTTGGCACTTGCCTATCTGCAGACACACAACAATGATCCACTCTACATAGTTAATGAGAAGGCACACACACAGTAGACTGCACTCAGTACTTGATTTTTCTCTCCGTCTCAACAATAGCACACAGAGCTATATGCACTCTGACATGGCTCACCCAGATAGCAAAAAATGTGCATTTTCATAATGGTCGAAACTTCAGTAATGGTGGTAAAGTAAAGGCCATTATATATCTGTAGTTTCAGTCATGAATGTATAACACCAAATACAAGAAACCCATACCTCCGTTTGTTATTCATATATCTGCGACTCCCCCCCAAATCCTAGAAATATGCTAATTCTACAATAACTATTTAAAAGGGGCAGTGCAGAACAGCTGCAGAGCAACTGTTAAAGACCACTTTAACTGTAAGTTTGTCATTTGTATCATATCCCTGTACATGCATAGTCTGTTTTCTGCACATCAGCATTAGTGCTGTCATGTTACATTTCCTTCTTTACTGTCAGTTTTAATATTGGTGTAAGGTTCATTCAAATCTCTTGGCTACTTCAGTGATATCATAAAGTATGTTCCACACTCACACCACAGCCATATTGTTCATGCATGTACAGCACGGAGCTCTTTGGAACTATTAAATGGCCTGCTGTCATTACATGTAATTGCCTTTGTTCACAGAGGCAAGTTAGCCTCTCGCTGTCTTTGTTCAATGTCATTTACTGATCACCCTCCCTATGGTGTCCACAGACCAAATACAAACCTGATTAAATGTGCTCAGAGGTTTCATTCATCTTTCAGCCTGTCAACATCTCATCAAGTCTGTGCATTTTGTTCATCTTAATGAACCCATTTCATTTTTTTGTGATCCCATAACACAGACACACACACAATTTCCTAACCGGCGGAGCTATTGTGACCAGCAGAAGCAGATGGTACGAAATGACTGGAATAGCATAGGCTTCAAGCACCTGAGCACATCAGTGCATCGCCATGGAAACCGTCACGCTCTTGCAGGTTCCTAATGTCCACAATTAACTGAGAGGAACAACGAAGTCGGGTAGATTAGCGAGATGGCCAGATGTTCAGGTATAAATTACGCAGTGTCAGAACGCTTTGACTGCACACTGATTCATCTCAATCACAGTTACGGGTCGTAGTGATGATTGCACCAGTAGCAATGATAAAATTAGTGCTGGTGGCTCAGACGAAAAAACCTCCAGTACACCAGCACAGCGAGCAGCTCAAAGTATGTCAGCACTGAAATGCAGAAATTTTAAGCATCTAAGTTGGAAAAAAGGGCAACTATTTCTGTGAAATAAAGTAAGTACAATAGATTGTACTGTTACATATTTATTATTTGGAAAGTTGTGTCTTATTTTCATGCTTTATAATCTCTTGTTGCATATCTGTCTGCATTTAGACTCTCATAATTCTCCACACAGACTGAATAGATGATTTTGCATTCTCTTGTGGGAAAATCTGTAAAAATGTAATCTCAAAGCGGCACTGCTCTAAAATCTCAATGTACTTTTCTACATTTCTGCGTATTTCATAGAAATGTAAATGAGTTTTGCAAAAACCACTGATACAACCTCATGTTGATGATAAAAGTATGGATGGCCCTTTTAGTCTCTGGTCTGGAGGTCAAAATATCAACTTCTTTTGAAGGAAAAGATTTTGACTAATGATTGTTCTGACTGTAATGGACTTTTCCACTGTGTGATGGTCCATCCCAGATGCCCCAGAGTGCCCAAGTCAACATGATCTGTGGACAAGCTTAACATGAAGCTTGTGACTGAAGATTCATGAATTTCGATGTTTCCTACTTAAATGCCATCTCCAACTGAGACCTTTTCCTATGGAGAGAAAAAAGTATCATATCATTTGTGTGTGTGTAATACATGAGTTGTAATCTGTGTAAACTAATTTGTGTGTAACTTTGGGTAGTTGTATGTGTAATACATGATTTGTA
>JAVQJG010189152.1:0-26966 GCA_036024015.1 Craterocephalus amniculus | reverse complement strand
TTTTTAATTATACTAGATTAATTGAGACACACCCCCCCCCCCCCCCCCCCCCCCCCGAAAATGTCTAATTGGCCATAATGTAAGATTCTGAAATCACATTGATATTGAGAAGAAAGTCTGTAAAATCTGATTAATCCATTATGAAGGCAGTATAATCCTTTACAATTAAACGCCAATACAGACAAAATAATCATGATACACGTTGAAGTTATAAGATATCTGACCACGTGCAATTAATGTGTAATTAAATTTCATTTGAAGAAAATCTTAACTCAGTTGTTTATCATGCATCTGTAAAAAAAAATCTTGAACAGGAAAAATAAAATATTCAGTCAAATTTCAGTCAAAGATAATAGTTTTCATTCATGATTGCATAGTCGAGTTCTGCCATCTGTAGTCATTTTGGTTCTTTTGAATGTGCACTTGGAGTGTTACTGTGTCAGATTTTCTACTCCACAATTACCACGATCTAAAGGATTTGCAAAAAGATCATTACAGTATCTTTAGGAAATCTGACTTTACTTTTTTCCAACTGCATTTTGTTTTCCTTTTGTAACTAAATTACACTCACGATGATTTTAAATAAGCAATATTATAATCATACTCACACTACTACATATACTGTACATTTCAACCATTGTGTACTGTTCACTCAAATGGACATGTTAAAGATTTCTCTCTGGCTACATCCGATTGATTGAGCATCACTGACATGTACCAAATATTGTTCACATTGGCTTACGAATTTAAATGTTTGTAAAGGACAGGCTCACTGTTTGGGTTGTAGATCTGGTTTTAATACAGAGCATGGCTCAGAAACATGCCACACACCCATCTTCATCCGCCTGTTACAGAGCACATGACATGGATTGTTAGACAGCCATGTAATAAAACGACAGATTTCTTTAGAGTAGACAGCGCCCAAAGGTCCTCACTGTACGTTGGTGACGCCAGGGTGTAAACAGATACACTTATTTATGTCACGTGTCTCATATACCCATTGCAATGATCATTAACACAGTCATTTGAGCGCCCCATGCACAGACCCTATGGTTCCTAACAGGCTCAGATGGAAAATGGGGATAAAAGTGAGATTGGTTTTAGTAATACTTTTGCAGCAAATGCAAGATGTTGCTGTTAAAATAGAGCACACAGGTGAGAGATGCGGGCCGTTTGTTTGCAGTGCACTACTTCGGTCGACATGTGGAAACAGCGCGATGTTCTCCTTTCTCTCTGGTGGCAATGTAAACAAACATGTCTACGGCGGTGGGACATTTGTTGCACGCAGCTCTCCTATGCATCAACCTAAACAACAGGGCAAAGATGCACGAAATATATTCAAAACACCCACATTTCCCCCGGTTGGATGGCACACCGCGTACCCCGAGCCCCTTGCGCAAGAACTATTGGCGAATTCCTATCAAAACAGGAAGCTCGCATGGGTCCGAAACGGCTTCAACACCAGAGGACCGCTGTCTCCAACCAGCACCCCCAGCCCTGTCAAGCGTCAAAACTGGCTGTTGCATGACGAGAAAACGGCTTTACCTGCTTCCCTCGGTAGAAGAGTCGCTGCTGCTGTGGGCTTACATTGAAGATGTCTTGTATTTTCAGCCGTAAAGACTCAATTTTGGTCAGTCTAGAAAGATCTTCAACGGTTCGCGTCTCCTTCCCGTCTATAGTACGAACCTGGATCCACATTGTTGCACCGCCCTGTTAACGCTTCAAACAAACAGCAGCTGAAGCGGTTTTGTGGACGCCGATGTGTTTTGTGTGCTCAAATGAGATAGAAGTGAAATTTTCAGGGCTCCATCGCGTTTTCCTCTGCAGAGGTAACGTCGGACTGTCTCGCGCAGGAGGTGTCTCACATGAGGTCGCGGCGCCAAGCAAATCTCGCGAAGTAACGTTGAGAGAGCTCCGTGCGCAGTTAAAGGCACAGCCCTACGAAAGAGACCTTTAGCTGTGCATGGATTTGACCATTTACTGTGTTACAAGAAGAAATTAAAAACAATTTATTCGATATTTTCACTCCTAATGTTTTCCGTCTTAGATTTATGGGGGGCATATTATAAAAGAGTCTGTAGAAGACATTTACAGTATTTTAATTATTCTGAAAGCCTCTTTCTCCTGTTAAACAGTATATTTAAATCTATTAAGAAATAATAATCATAATGCAGGTTTAACATTATGACTCAAAATGTTGCTTTCACCATTGGATCTAAGTAATGCTCAACAAAAAAGATGAACAAGCTTACTGGCCACAAGACCAGGGGCCCATAGGGTCAGGGGGGCCCCCCAGGTCTAATCCCCAGATAATAATGATTAGTGGTCTATCGCAATTGGGGTTTTAGTATCCAATGCCAGATATATAGAGAACAATCTGGACAGTGGCCAAAAAATAAAACGTAGAATGTAAACAAATGGAAAATTATCACAAGGCAAGTGGTGGCTACTAAAATAGCCTGTACTGACCATACTAAAAAAAAGCAAAAACAAAACAAAACAAAATACATATACACCAACCCATATCAGGTCACTGAAATGTCCACTAAGTGTGGACAATCCCCACAATTAGATGTAAATTGAACAAAAGAACCTTTAAGACATTCGAATGACCCTTCATTAATAATTAAAACCTCTGCCACCTATATTAAATTAACATCTATAGTTACACCGTCCTAAAAGTAAACTGAACAATCTGTGAAACGATTGAAAAAGATACATTTAATACAGATATAATCTAGAGTCATTCACTTTTTTGTTCTTTATACCACTTAATCCAGCTAGCTGGAGCAATTCCAGCATTTTATCAAAATATAAACAAGTGTCCTCTTTTGGAAATTTTAGTAGTCAAACTATGTATTAAAATGAGTTATAAAAGTATATTGCTCTGTACTGTTTTTTAAAAATATAGTCTATATTTTTTGTGTAAAATCTCACTGAAAGTTTTTGTATGACATTAACTCTTAGCTAAGATAAAATAACTATAAAGCAGGGCACATTGTGGCATAATTGTCCCACATGTCCCAGCTGGAGAGTGATGAAGGGATGTCTCAGATATTGCAAGCCTATAATGGTCATTAGAGGAATCTTATTGGTTTCCTGAAGCTGCTAATTCTGTCCATTGCTTGACATTAACAGTGTAACAGCTGTTGTTGACATGCAGATGATTTTTCCAAACTTAAACACTGATGACAATGAAGTGATATACAGTATTTCTTTGAATTATTCATTGAAGTTCATTGCAAAATATTTAGTTATAAAAGTATACGCACACTTGCAAAGACACATGCACATTTTGCAATTTTAAAAGGTCCTTTCCATTTGAATGACTTACAGTTGTTACAGGAAGACTGAAAGAAAGGTAAAAGGATAACAAGCCTGATCAACATGACATGAGAGCCCGAAGAAAAAAAAACTATTTCACCCTTTTCAACATCCACATTCAGATGTTATGCACTAATGACAAGCGACATCTAGTGGTCAAAGTGATAAATCACTTTATGGAACAGTATTTTCTTTGTCTCCTTCAACAGCATATCACAGTCTTTGCCTTCAACCTACAGGAAAATGCTTTAGTAACTGATACATTAATCCCTAAAAATCCAGATGGCACTGTTTTCTTGCTACACACAATAGGGTGATCACTTAATAATAATAATAATAACAATAATAATGTTATTATTATTATTATTATTACATCTTCCTGTGCTAATTTGTATGTGACAGTTACAGACATAAGCATAACAAGCGTGGTAATACTAAACACAATGAGCGTCGATGCATTTGCAATTACTCCAAAATCAAAACAACTTCTCATGACACGGAAGCAGCTCGTTACGTCAGGTTGCACACATTTGCATCGGGTGCACGCAGGGTGGAAGTAGCTCATCTTTGGTGGACTGGACGGTACAGCAGTCTTTTCACAAACTTTAAGTGGTCGGCTATGTTGTTTTCTAATCTCACTGCTACCAGAATATACGCTATACATTGGGTAAAATCGTCTCTGAAGTGAACGTACATATTGTCACCTGTCCTAAAGTAGCTCTCAACTTGACAAGGTCTATTTAGCGGGATAGCTGTTTACATGAACAGTCTCAGACAATCAGCTAGCGTTTC
Organism: Craterocephalus amniculus; assembly: GCA_036024015.1. Taxonomy (NCBI): domain Eukaryota; kingdom Metazoa; phylum Chordata; class Actinopteri; order Atheriniformes; family Atherinidae; genus Craterocephalus; species Craterocephalus amniculus. Next base: position 22,850 of record JAVQJG010189152.1, on the reverse strand, counting down.
GTCGGCTAGTGCTCCATTACCCATCTCGCTGTCACTGACATCATTCCGTGCGATGACGACATGATAAGCCCTGCGTAACTTTTTATCCGCTGGAAATTAAATTGCCATTTTCCCCCACTATGGATAGCGAACGCAGCAATTGCAGGCCTCAAGTTGGAGACAAAAGCCAGCTAGCACAGCTAGCGATCTGTCGCGGCTGCTAAGCTTGCTAAAAGCTGTCCTGCCTGGTGCGTGTGAGGAGCCGCACTCAAAAACGTCGAGGTACGTTTTGGAAGCAACGAAATTCTGACTTTGGTCACTTTGTTTTGTTCCTGTTCAGCACGTGATCAGAATACGCGATATGTCAAGTGAATGCGCTGTAAATTTCTCCTGTGGCAAGCGGAACAAACTTTGTTTACTCACTGTTTTAATTGGCGTTAGCTAACTAGCTGTAGCTAACTTCAAGCTAACCAGCTATTAATCCTGGGAAATGGAAAGTTTGCAAAGTTTTGGGAGTTGCATAAATAAAGTTAACGTCCTTTTAGTTTGGACCCAATCAATAATCTCGTCTAGTGTGTATAATCATGACATATTTTCACGACAGGAATGATAATGAAACAATACTTAGCAATCTTGGATTAAAATTCTCGCTTTTATGCTGTCAGTTTATCTGCATCGGGAAGTTTGAATGCTTAGTAAACATTGTTCATTTGTCCAGATCTAGCTTTCATTCAAACAATGTTGGAGTTTTATTTACAAATCAAAGTTTTTCATAGGTGACACCTGTTACCCACTTTAGGTGTCTGTGCCATGGATCAGAAGGCAGACCAAATCACAGCAGTTTGTAGACAACTGTTGTACCACAAGCAGGACCTAACTGTGACTGACCAAAACTCAGCACCTCAGCAACCCGGCTCAGATTTCATGTCTTCACAATCCAAATGGATGGCTAGCAGCTCTGGAACCACAGACCGAATCATATCTGAAGATGGACTCATCAATGGCACATGTGGAGCTGAAACTATAGTAGCATTACAGTGTCCTGGTGATGGTGGAGATGTCACAGCTGGTGGCGACCACTCTGCTCTGAGCAATGATGGCATGTCAGAGTTCTCCAACAGCGACCTTTCACTGCCGGAAGTCTGCATTTCCACCAACAGCAATAGCCTTGAAGATGATATGAACTATGAGGTCCAGCAAGCTTATAGGATATTTACTGGCTTTCTCTTGGACAAGCACAAAGGAATCACCAGCCCATTGCTCCTCCCTATTGGACACCATGATGCCCAACATGGTGTTGGAGGGGTCCAGGGCCGAGTTCAGTCACAGCTCAGGCAGTCCATGTGCTTGCAGAGAATAGAGGACAAGTTTATAAACAAGGAATATGAGACCATAACAGAGTTTGTTGCAGACTTCAGGCTGATGCTGGAAAACTGTTATCGCTACCATGGAGTGGACCACTGGATCTCCAAACAGGCTCAAAAGCTGGAAATAATGCTGGAGCAGAAGCTCACACTGCTGTCCAGGTAAAGATGATAGAATTAGTTACTTTAGCCTACAAATTTTTCAGATTAAAAATATTAAAATGCATTGTTTGAGTTTTTGACAGATATGTCTATCATAATAATTATGCCTCTTATTACAGTCTCAATTATGCCCATAAATGTTCCACAAAATTACTGACTTAACAATGAGTCAGGTCTGTATATTGTAGTGGTGATTAAATCATTAGAGATGTTTCAGCACTCGAACGTTTTTGTGTTTTGTGCCTGGAAACCTTATTTCATAGCAAAGTCCAAGCAAATTTTTTTTTCATGTGTTCATTTTAGTCCTGACTATTCTGGATGCTTCTGCACTATCATTAAAAATCCCCAGGAATCATAACGCGGATTGATTTCCAGCTAGATATATTTTTTATTGATATATTTCCTTCAATTTTTTTTTCATATAGCAGTAAATTTTCCAGAAATGCTGAATATTCCCAGTTTTCATCTTTCCCACTATTGTGCAGCTCAAATTAAATGAGAAATATTGATGTAAACTGTCTGTGACAGCTATTATAAAGCTGAAATCAAAGAAGCTCTACTGAAGTTTAGCTGATTATTTTCTGTGAGGTCCTCCCCCAAACTTGGCTAATTCCATATTGCATCCTACCTGTATGCTCTCCAGCCATTAAAAGGCAGTTTGATGATTATTTTTTCTTCAGCCCATGCCTCTTTAATAACGTCCCCCTGCATTTCTTCAAGAAATAAGCCACAGTATGCACTCAAAACGGCCACTATGTAGATATGTAGTTGCGAGTGTGTGAGGCAGAGTGTAAAGTGAAACGCAGTTGTAAAGTATTGCAGCATCCTTGGGGAAAAAAAAGTCGTGAAGTACAGTTTCTCAGCCTCTGGGGGCTTCTGGGCAAAAGCTGCTCCAGGAATTTAAATATCACTGTGCATCACTGTATCAGAAGGTTTACACAGTGCTACTCAAGAGTCATATTGGTAAACTTGTGTTTTTCTGATCTGGAACAAACTAGGACACTACGAGAGAAGACCACCCTGGCAATGACCTCCAAAGGGCGTTTTGGTGCAGAGGAGGACAGGGGCTTGGGGGGTACTTCCACGAGGAGACGACTGGCACCTCGTAGTCTTACTACAATTATTGTTGGTGGGCACGAGTCTATCATGGTACAGACCCTACGGCTGGAAGAGCAACAGAGGGCTAAAGAGGAGAAAAGGTGTGTATTTGAAATAAGATGTGAAAAACTAGTATTTCAACTTGATTTAATGTGGTTTTTTTGCAAAAGCAGATGGTAAAGCACTTATAACTTTGCCTTTTCAGACAACGTGAGCTTGAGAAGAAAGAAGCAGAGGAAATGTCAGCCAAGGAAGTGGAAGAGTGGGAGCAGAACTTGTTGTCACAGGCTTCGCCCCAGACAGTGGACACTCTTTGGGAACTTCCTGCTATTGGACACTTTCTGTGCCTGGCTCAGACTGCCCTCAACCTCCCTGAGATAATATTTTTTGAGCTGGAGCGCTGTTTGCTGATGCCAAGATGCAGTCTGCTCCTTTCCAAAATCATGTCTTCCCTATTGTCGCCCTCTCAGCGGAGGATCACTTTGCACCGCAGGCCTGCACTGCCTTACCGCCGCTGGGAGTCAGAGCTGAGGCAGCGCGTCGCGGGCTGGTATCGAGCTGTCGGTTCCTCTCACGATCAGCCGCGTCGAGCGGAACAGCTGGGACTTTGCCACCAATTTTTTAGCGTTCTAGGGGAGGTGAATCCTTTGGATGAGAAACCCTTTCATTTGTTACACTTTCATCAGCGGGTTTGGCTTCTCAAGGGGCTGTGTGACCACGTGTATGAGACGCAGAAGGACGTACAAGACGCTGTGCTGGCCCAACCCATCCATGAATGTAGGGAGTCTATTTTGGGCTACGACAGCAAAGAGAATGCTTACATTCATTTCCCTCATTTTTGTGGGGCAGACCTGCGGATCTATTGCCAGAGCCCCAGCACGTCCCCAGCCTTTCCCTTTCTCTCTGTACTTGTAAAAAAAGTTGAAACTGAGCAAGCGTCAGAGGGTGAAGAGTCAGATGGAATAAAGAAAGAGGGGGACATAAATGATAGAACATCTGACGGAACCCCCATGGACACAAGAGAATCTGGAGATTTTGTCAAAAGGACAATAAATAATCTTGAGATTTTCAAAGAGGAGAATGAAAATGGTGAGGAGGATACAAAAAGGTTTAATTCATGGTCACTGATAAAGGAGGAAATGTCAGATTCGGGATCCTCTGATGAAGACCCTAAATTACTCTCAAACACTTTATCCATCACTCGCAAAAGTCCCATTAGAGGGAGTGATGTTAAAGTTAATTTCAAGGAAGAAATTGTAGAGCAACAATCCAAGCAGGAGCAGGCCTTCTCGTTGGGTTCAGAGCGTACCATTAAAGCAGAAACCCAAGATCCCTGTCTGAATGTAGGAGAGCACAGCTATACAGGCAGGTCGCCTGCTTGTTTAGTGTCTTTCAGCACCCAAACTAAACCCCTGGGATTCAAAATGGAGGAGGCCAGTCCGAGTCAAGGACATCAAATGTCTCCTTGTTTGAATTGTCATAAAGGCAAGATTAGTCATGCTAAGTCTGCAGAACATGTCTGCCGCTGTGCTACATCCGGACTACTGACGCAGGTATCATCTGAGAGCAGTCAGAACTCGAATGAAGAGAAGGTGAATGACAAAACGTGGACTAAGAAAAAAAAGCGGAAGAAAAGGCAAACCAGGGAACAGCTGCTGAGGGTGAAAAGAGAGCGCAAGCATCTGCAGTATGCGGACAGGATGAGGCTGTTCCCAGCAGATGCTGCCAAGTCTGCAGCCTGCGAAGTTGCCACAACAATCAAGAGAAAGGACAAGAATAAAAAGCACAAAACAGGTGAAAGAAAAACTCATTGCTGATGTAAATATTGTGGTTTTCTGACTTTATGAAGCGCTGTTTATCTTTTTCCCCCAATCACCACGATAATGTGGTTGAATTTCGCTTTGTTCACAGGGAAAAAACAAGAATCTTTGGGAAAAACAAAAGATGAAGATGAATCTCCATCTGAGCCTTCATTTAAGGTATTGCACACAATATTTTTTTTAATCTCACTACTTTTATGTCTTTTTTTCTTTTACTAATTTACTTCTGCCATAGTTGGTTTGCACTAGTCTTGATGAACTTCGAGAGCTAATCAGTAAGACAGAGGACGAGCTTGACGACCTGGAAAGCACAAAAAAGAGACTGGTTAGTAATTGTTTTTGCTCTGCTAAGATGACTTGTTTCAGAGAAAACCATGTACATGTACACGTTTTTCCATCTTTCATGTTTGAACTGACAGGGTCGGTGGTACTACAGGCGAGAAGCTGTGAAAGATCTCCATAGCACTCTGATTAGACTTCTGAATGAGCTATCACCCTGGGAACCCAAACTTGTTAAGGCCCACCAAAGAAACAGGTTTGACATGTAGACAAATTAATAAAACTGTCAGTATCTTTCATCAAATATTTGTTCATATAATTTGTGTCCATGTGATCAGTGTAAACAGATTTATCTAATGCGGTCATCAAAGGTACAATAGAAAATTAAATCGTTCATGTTTTATTATTCTGTTTTACATCACACCAGGCTTCGCTTGAAAAAGGAATTTGATGATTTTAAGAAGCAACCAGAGTACAATAACTTCCAGCGTGAGGAGTGTGTTTCATCATCAGATGATGATGCTTATGACGATGAAGAGAGGGATTTAGAAAATGATCATTGTGGCAGATCAGAAGAGGACGACCTGGAACACATTGTTCCCAGAGGCCTTTGGAGACCAGGTAAAAGAGTAAAATCATGACTAATATTCAAATTTTGTTTGGAATAATGTCAGATTTAAACTTTGTTTTCCTGGTTCTGGAGTTGGTAATGAAAATTAATGAAATTTGTTTTGTATAGATAGGTAACTGTTGATAATTTAGTAAGGCTAATGGAACCGTTTACAGCCTTTGTCAGGTAAAACTGGTGTCTGACTGACAACCTTATACATTGCCAACCAAAAAAAGGTATAAAGGTATGAGCTTCCAACAGATTAAGTAGGCTACTGACAGCTGAAACAAGCAAAGCCTAACAGATGCAGTTAGTAGATTCTAATTTTCTAAACAACCATATCAGAAGACATCCTGTGGTTGTGGAAAAGATGTTAATATTTTTCAGAAGTGAATTTTTAGTTTGAATCACGCTAAAAAGAACTCCAAGGAAATTGCAGAAACTACTACATTTGGGTCAATAACTTTCATTATTAAAGGTATAAGGATAGAGAGGAACCATCATCTTCAAGGGAAAGGTGTAGTTGGAAAAATGAGAGCCAATCACTTTAATGTTGGCAAAATCAAATAGTTAAAAAAAAACTGTAGATCTCAGGGCTATGTTTAATCGTGAGAGAGTTAATTTCCACTCACAATGTGAAGGGGGCTCGAGATTGAAATTAAACAGCAGATTTAAATTTACGGAGACTAATTATCAGAGAGCTTAATCAGGAAAAAAAGGCTTCAGTTTGCTAGTGAAGATAAAGATTAGACTCTGGAGCAATACAAAAATGTCATGTGGTGTGATGAGTCTAGATTTACCAATTTACCAAGTGTATCAGAGTAAAAAGAAAATAGGTGAGATCATCATGCCTAGTGCCCACTGTGGGGACAGTGCTATGATCTGGGGTGGTTGCTCTTGATCAGGTCTAGGTTCAGCAACTTGTCCAAAGAATGAGGTCAGCTGATTTGCTAAATATACTAAATGACCAGGTTATTTATTCAGTAGGTTTTTTTCTCCCCTGATAACACAGGGATATTCCAAGATTACAACACCAGAATTTATTATGCTCAGATTATGAAGGAATGCTTCAGGGACCACGAGTCATCATTTTTACATATAGTCTGGCCACCAGAGTCCAGACCCTAACCTCACTGAGAATCTTCTCAGAGCAAATTCAATTGTGAGCACACAATTGAATTTCCATGAAAGATTTTCTGTATGTTGTTTTGTTTGTTTGTTTTGTGTGTGTGATTTAAAAAAACTGTTTTAGGTTTTTGATACAGTTGTTACATGATCTTAAAATGTACACTACCGAGTAGTTGGTACTTCTCTAACTCTGCATCACCAGGATAATTAAATCTTGTTTCATGACACATATGCAATCAGTCATTGATTAGTTTCAATGCAGCTGTTAATTTTTAAGCAGACATTTAGGTGCATGTCTACCATGACCTCATGTAACTTTCATAGAAGAATTGTCATCATTGTAGTATAGCTGATTTATCAACATATCTCTAATAAATATCTCTATGTTTTTAGCCAGCACCAGGGAGTTTGGAGCAGAGTCTGCTGCAGAAAAAACGGTTATCTGCATATCTCCAAATCACCCAAAACAATCTGTGGGTGGCTCAGAAAAAGGCATCAGTCTGCTGCCAAGAGTTCAAGGTGTTGGCAGTATTATTACGTGTCCCGACTTGAGGGGAGAGTTAAGAACTGAATCAGTCCTAGCAAATCAGCCTAGGGATTTGGAATGGGCTGCAAGGATGTCAGCTCATACTTCAGTGCCACCATCTTCAATCTTGACCCCGACCAGTGGACTTCCCAAGGGCTACACGCCCATCCCCACCCTTCTGGTCAAAAGTGTGGGCAACAAAGTGACCTTGATGAAAAGACCAACTGATTTCCCAAGTGAGTCCAGTGGAGATGGACAGATCAAAGGGTCTTTGGATTCCCCACCTACCTCTGCTTTAACCTATTCAAAAATGTCAAAAGCACAAAGTTCTCCTTCCAGTTCCCAACAGAATTTGCAACAATTAGTGACACCGAGACCACAACAGACACAAGTGCTTGTGCAGCAAGGAATTGCAAAAGCAGCTCTTCGTAAAATGCCACAGGCCGCACCAGCCCAAATTGAGCCAAAAAATCCTGTCCAAGTAAAATGTAAGGTGCCTGACGGACTGGGTCACCTAGTAAGGAAAGACAACAGCAGCCCAGTCAAAATATCTGTTCATTCTGTTGTGGACCAGAACACTGCAGAGAAGGTTATGCAGCAAGTGGTAATCCTACCTCCTAACCTTCTCATTCAAAAAACTGAAGAAAATGTGCCCTCCTCAAATGAACAGTCAAAGCGCATTCAGGTTGCAGTTTCTAAGGTGGCCACCCCTGTTTGTGTATCAACCAATGCGCCTGGGTTCAGCATTCCTGAGAATAAAATTCCTGTTCAGCAAGTGGCTCCACTAAAAGATGCCAGAACAAGGAGAACTGCTCCTTTCCCTGTAACCCCTCATCAGCATCAAGAGACCCTAAAAACTGCTAGATTTAAGGGGGCACAAATTGGCAATGCCCAAGTCAGCACAACACAAGGTGGCGTGCCACCGCCTTCATCCATCACATATCTTTCCAGTGCAGTTTCTTCTGACACTGTTAAATCTCCAGGCCCTAAACAGGAGCTTAAGACTGTGTGTATACGCGACTCACAGTCCATCCTAGTAACAACTAGAGGAGGCAACACAGGCATTGTCAAAGTCCATCCATCCTCTGACCAGAATGCACTTGGGGCTTTTCCTACCAGTCCTGTCATTACAATTTCACCTCAATTTAAAGCCTTTCTTGTATCCAAGACATCAACGACTCTGTCTGCTTCGGTTCCCTCTCAGACTGCTCCTTCTACTGTCCCAGCAGTAACAAGTATGTGCCAACCCCAGAAACAGTGTCCCTGGGTTTCAAAGGCCCCTTTCAGTGTCACAAATTCAATGTTCACCACAGTTACAAGTAGCATTCCTGTACCAGGTCCAGGAAGCCAGACTACAGGCAGCACTGTTGCTTCAAGTCAAAGCACCAGTATCCCAACTGGCTCTCCAACTGGTTCTACAGTTGAAGCAAATATTTCCCCGAATGTGCAAAAAACTGTTGCTGGTTCTCATGTTCCAACTTTAAAACTGAATAATACTATTGGTGTCCCATCTGTAAGTGGCTCTGGTGTTTCCCAAGTTCTCACAAAAGAATTCAAGAGCAAGACTGGAGTGAAACGAGCAAGTACAGATGAACAGTCCCAGGTTACCAAATATATCCTGGTTACTCCATCTTCACCCTCAACTTCAAACATAACCACATTAAAAGGCACTTCCACCACAAAAGTAGCTCCCAGTTCAAGAATCATGTTCGTCAGCCAGCCCACAGCAGCTTCATCTACCAATCCAAATCAGGTGGTGACTTCTGGGAGTAGTGGACAGGCACCGACCACTTCTTTATCAAGTCATTCTCTAAGAATGGGATTAAGTCCAATCCAGAATGTTCCCAGTTTCAGCTCAGAGGCATTGCCAAAGGCTAAAACTACTTGGCCCTCAGGTAGGTTTCCTTAATGATAAATATGTTTTTGCTCTTTACTCTTGTTATTGAGGTTGTCAACTAAGTAACAATGGGGTGTGTGATTTATTTACTGCACAGACTTTCTAGTGTAATTGGAGAACTATCATATCTTTGAGTATTACATCTTATAATGAAATAAACCACAGGGGAAAAAATTATATAAATCATCATTCTACAAATTAGTTCTGCTCTGTGTCAGATTCTGATTAATTGATTCTGTTTTTGTCTCTTTCATTCTGTAGTAATAAATTGTGTGTGTGCAGTATGAGCTTATATTTGATAAATGTATGAGTACAGGATTTAAACTTGGGTTCACTTATGACTATTATTAAAAAAAGTTTGTCGTTTTTAACCACATTAATTAATGTGGTTTCAATGCAAGCTAGATCATCAGTGTAAGGTTTTCAGACCTCTTGCACATTTTGTCATGCTACACACCCAGTTAATTGTAGTGTTTTTTTGCTATCAATCTGAAAAACATTTAGATATCTAATTATAGTTTCTAGAGCCTTGAATTAGTACCTTGGTATTACTGTCAACTTCAAGTTCCTCCTTCATATTAGTCTCATGTCTCATAGTCCCTTAGTGAGACCTCATCAGAAGTTGTTAACTGGAAGAGATGGTAGCCAAGATTTGCTGGAGACAAACCTGTTTGTGTTAAGGAGGGTGAACATCCTACTTCTGTATATTTTGGGATGGCAGTTTACAGGCATAAGAATATTAATTTACTCTAAGATAAATCTGAACCATGGCAAAATATAAAGAAATGGTCCAAGACCTTGTGCAAAAATTGCACTTGTTTTATATAACATAAAAAACTCTCTTTTATTGTCAATTCAAATATTACCTGAATGAATTAAATATGGATTTTTTTCTGCCCCATTGTTATGTTGACGTATTAAATAAAATATCTTTCTCTTATGTCACCAGGGGTTCAAATCCAATCGTCAGGAAAGACGACGACGACTATTGGACAGAATATCGGAGTCTTGTCATATTCTCTTTCAAAGGCTTCATCGATGCCTGTCTCAGGAACATGCTGTCCAACAGCTGCAGCTACAACAGGAATGGTACCAGTATCTAGCCTAACAACTGTCACAAGCTCTCTCCCATTTGGGACTCACAGTTCTCTAACCACTCACTCTCCACTCATGGCTATCCCATCCATCTCTGTGATTTCCCAAACAAGCTGTGCTACATCCCTATGTGCTCCTACCACAGTGTTTGCAGGAAACATGGACAACAAGGAATTTGGTACACCTGGAACTACACTATCTAACAGCTCTCCTGCTCAGGTGACAATGGCCATAAGGAGTGGCACAACCCAAAGCCCCACACCTTGTCTTGACACGAAGCTTTCATTTGTCAAAAGTGGCATTCAGGAGGACAGTGACTCTCTCTTGTTATCCGCTCAACTTACTTGTAACAAAAGCCAAATCCCCTTCTCTTCTGCTCCAACCACTTCCACCACTGGCACAGTTCAACAGAGAATAATCATCAACACCTCTACACCTCTTGCTGCTGGTACGCAGATTCTCCTTAACAATGCACGCTTTGTAGTACCGCCCCAAGGTCTTGGTCCAGGCAGCCATGTCCTGATCATCTCTAACCTTGCATCCCAAGTGCCTTCTGCCAGTCCTACCAGCAGTGTAGCGTCAGCGACTCCCCAAGGGGCAAATCATGCCAGTGTAACCCCTCGGGCACCGGTTTTACCCCCATCTGCTGTCAGATTCCCAGGTGTGTCAGCTGTAGGTTCTCCTTTTGTTGCATGCAACCAAGCCATTAGTCCAACTTTGCTGGGAACAACTCAACACGTTACACCATTTAAGCTTACAGGAGCACCTGGCCTAGGCTCAGCAGTAATACCCAGTAATACAAATGTGGTGTCGGCTCTTCCTAGATTGCCATCTGCTCATGCAGGCACCTTTGCATTACCCCCTGTAGCTACATCTGGTCTGGGCTCATCACCACAGATATTGGGCAGCGTCCCAGCCCTGGTTTCCCCTGTGATAACTGGAGCACCTCTTCTGAGTTCAGCACTGTCTACAATCAGGGTAGCTGGTGGTACAGCCACACAAGCTGAATGTTCATCCACCAAGTCATCTGCAGTACCAGCCTCCCTGCCAAAATTGTGCAGACCTATATCATCATTGCCTATAATACCCATCACATCAGCAGGTCCCCTGCATAGCCCTGTGATACCAGTTCCTGCATCCGTCTCCTCAGCTGCAGCTCCTTTGGTGTCAGACTCACCAACTTTCCGCTGTTCTCTTCCTGCCCAGCAGGTGGTTGCAGTAACAACTTTTGCTTCCAGTGTACAGCCCCAACAGATGACAGTTAGAGTTGCAGCACCCTCCAGTGTTCATCCAAAGGGGTTAGTGCACAAAGGACCAGGAAATTTGTCAGTCAAAAAACATGTACCAGTCATGCAGCCAGTGCTTGCTGGTGCACAAACACAAGTGCTGCCAACCGTGGCAGTCCCACCAATTGTCAGTGTATTTTCAAGGACACAAACATTGCCCATTGCTACTGTTCAACCAATTGGAAGCACTGTCAGCACCTTTGAAACGGCACCTGTGATGTCTGCTTCTCTATCCAGCACCCCTGTAATAGCCAATCCAGCTCAGCCAATCACATCACTGACAGCAAAAAAGAACATCCACCCACCTGTCATACTGTCCAAACAAACACTTGGAAAACACTTAGCACAAACCTCTACCTTCGATATGCATACCAATATGACATCCAAGCTGCTCGTTAGTCCTGATGGGGCTGTTTTGAGCACTGTTCAATGCCAGGTCAATCCGGCAGAGCTGACTGCTGGCCCCAGACCTCTGGATGCGCTGGCGGTTTCCTCCAATAGCTCCACTGGAGCACTAGTAAAGCATGATTCCACCATACAGCCTCCACAAGCAAACACAAAGTGAACCAGCTGAACAATAGAAAGTCACCAACGTGGGGGACCACATCAGGTTTTTTTTCAGCTTAGTAAAATTCTCATGTTTCCCCTGAACATTGTTGCTTCCAGCTATTGTTGGATTTATTTTACATTCTGGTTTATAGTCTTTTACCTAAACTTGATTCATAAAACATACTGAAACTGTATACTGTTATGGGTTTCACAAGTGGAAACTACTGAGATTGTCCTCATATGAATGTTGTAGACTTGGAGAAATGTAGTTCATGGCCAGTGATTACATCTACCCTCCCACTTGACATGAAATTGGAGGCCAGGTAAAATGGGTCACATCAAGCTTAGTCAGTTATATTGTTTAAATTAATGTTGTTAGATACTGCTTCAAGATGTAGTAATTGGTTTACCATTCATCTTTACTAGTTGCTCTGTTTTATCTTTCATTTTGAAAAATACAACTGTGCATACAGTTATGTCTTTTTTTCAAATAGAATCTTTGAAAACTACTTTGTCTTTTTAGAAATATAAACTAATAGATGTTTTTTTACTACATGTTTGAGTCCATATAAATGTTTTGGAATCATAATTATTTATTTTTACCATATAGAGTTGGAGAAAGTATATACTATGTACATTTTCATTGAACTGTGGACGTTTCTGCATGGAAATAAACAATGCAATTGTCCCCCAAAAAAGAGGCCTCTGATTGGTGTTTTACATACAATTCTTGCTTATTTTTTTATTGTTTCTTGAAACAACACACAGTATATAAATTGCTTATTCATGTGAAGATTTTTACAATGACACAGTGATTTCATATGTCTGTGTATTGTGGCAATGAAGCTTAAGAATTATACCATCAACACAAAGCAAAACAAGTTCAGATTTTCTTCAGTGTTTGCCACCTCGCTTGCTGTAAACATTTGTGTGAATTCCCTCCTTCAGGGGGAATATGGAGGAGGTAGTGGTCCTGAAGAAATCTTTTCGTAGGCTGGGGGAGCATTAGGAACCTGTGAAAGAGTGCACCAAAAACATCAGAGTCAAATAGTTTCAGGTTTAGAATGTATTGAAATATTTAGTACCTCATGGGTTAATGCAGACATATAATTTATGTTCTTTTTCGCACTCATGGATAAACATATTTTGAGAAATGAGAAATTTTTAATACCTTTACTTAGTCTGGTGACATAATCTCCCTCAGGCACCCACTGAATTGCATCAGTTTCACATGCTCTAGACACTGTTCTCAGAACACTTGAGGCTTTGAGCTAAATAAGTGCTCTTTGTCTTTGCGCAAAGCCAAAAAGTTTGCTCATCAATACAGCTTAAGGAAAATAGTTACCACTTCTTAGATACTGTGTCCAACCCATAATTTTTGTTCTATACAGAGAAGGCCAGTTTGGGTACAAGGGCACCTGTTAATTCCTTACCACAGATCGGAAGCTGCCAAAGTCAGTGAGCGCCATCTTGTTATCTGCTGAGGGTCCTGCTTCTGAGTACTGACCTCCTGTGTAATCTGTTGAGCTTGATCTGGGGCTCTGCAGATTAGGAGAATTGTGAGAAAATCTTAAATACAGATACAAGAAAACGGTGAAATGGAAAAAGCAGATTACAAGGAAATGCACTCAAAATGGAACATGTTTTTGAAGTTAAAGGTTTTTACATGAGTATTAAATACCTTAAAAAGCACAAATAACTACCAATAAAATTGAATGCAATGGCGTTACCCTGATTATTCTGTAGCCACTTCTCTTCTTGAAGTACCAGCAGCCCAAAATGAGGAGGCCTGCAAGGATGACCACTAGGAGAACGATGCCCACCGCTCTGGAATGACAAAACACAATTCACAGTTGTAAGCTTTTAGCTACAACATGACTCTCACATCTGTTTTAGAACGTTCGTCAAAATATATCAGATTTCTGTCATGACACCTTTTATTTCATTATTATGCTAAAGGTTTTTATGGTACACCTACGACAGTGAGTAAGTCTTACAGGTGGTAACGTTCGTACAATTTTGAGGTAGCCTAAATGACAAGCTTACTCCTCTGTTCTGACACCTCTTCGGCCACTGGCAAAGTAGATGTTGAAGTCTCCCCGAGGCATCCCGTCTGTACGATTGCACAACATCAAGCTGAAAGTCAACAGGGAATTTTGTCAGAAATGCATAACTTAGCCACATTTTGAATTATAAAAACTATTTTTCATTTTTTAGTGACTTACATTTTCATGTTGAAGTCATGGTCTACAATATTGTGGTACTAATATTATTGTTGGTGTCAAGCCATATTTTCTTGGAAATGCTAAAAACTAAAATAAAACTTCAAAAAACGGAAAGGTGCACTAACTTCAAGGCCAAATGTCAGCACACAGTTAATCACCAGGACTAATAATCTATGCATAGGAATCTTTAATCCGCATTTCGTAGTCCCCACAAAGGCTGTTGCAGAGGTTTTCAAAGTGTGAGACATGCATCTCCATGGAGGCTCAAGAAATACTCTTATTGATTTCTATCAAGAGAATCATCACATTGCTTATGATATGGTTGGAGAACTCCAATATATTACTTTTAAGGGAATTCGATTGTTTTTCTCAAAGTTTGAAGCCAAATAACATCTTTGGACAGATAATTAAAAAAAACAGAATCCTGTGCAATCAAAATCTGTTGAACAGAAATATGTGATTATCTTGACTTGCTTATCTGAAGGACTGTTATAGAAAACTAAACAAGTTTTAAAGATTTATGATATCCTTCAGTAACACAATAACACTCTTCTCCATGGTTTAAGTGTTTGAATTTCTAATTTTTTTAGAGAGCCCAATAAAGGGTTAATAAAATTTTTAGAAAAATACTAAAGTCCTCTAACAACCCCAAAGAGGAAATATCTAAGCAATGAAAATAGCCACCAAACATTCCAAGGCACCACACAGTGATACAGACAATTATTGTGAGGAAACAAAGGCTATAAGTGGCTCTGCTCCTCCAGCACAAACACCTGTTGCAGTAATAAATGATGCTACAAGAAGCCAACTGCTGCAGTTATCAGTCACTTTCTGGTCATTTTAAATTGGTAAAAGAAAAGCTGCTATGTTGCTGGGAAATGTAAGAAAAACCTGGCCATTTCTTACCAAATCGGAAACTCAGAAGGCAGACACCACTTCCCCTGGTTGGAAAGCCTGTCCTCAGAAAGACTGGGTGCACGGAGCTCTGTGTTACTTCACTTCTCAAATATCTTGCCTCAGTGTGTGGGAGAGCAGAGAGGGGCAAAAAAAACCCTCATGACCGTCACGGGTTAGAGACTCATGGTTAAACCTATTTAAGCGGAGTAATTACCGTGAAGCCCCACAGCCCTAAACTCAACATTTTTGTCCACTTGTGAAACTCCAGGCATCAGCTGCTGTTTTTTCATGTGAGAGATAACATGCACGTGGATGTATGTGTGTTATTTCAAAACAACTTGAGTTTCATTGAACTTAATCATTATAGTATATTTAAATGAGTGGCATTTAATGATATTAGATGTGTAAAGAAATTTCAATAATTTGAGAAAAAAAAAAAAAAATTCTGCCAAGAAGCTTACGCAATGTTTGAGTTCATAACTCCCAAGAGGCTTCTGGAAAAAATATTTAAGTTATTACAGATATTTTGCAAATGTATGTTTGACCTAAAATCTCAAACTCCAAAAGAAGAATAAAGTTAAGTTCATGCCCAACTAATTACACCATATACATAAATAAACTTTTCAGTTTATTTATGATTTTTTTCTTTTTTGAATTTTTAAAATCTCTCTCATTATTGGGTGGCAGCAGCTCAGGTAGTAGAGCGGGTCATCCAATGACCTGAAGGTTTGTTGTTCGAATACTGCTCCCATCTAAGTCAACTTTACCCTCCTTTCCTCCAGTATTGACATCACTGGCGTACTCAGTTGTAAGTTGCTTTGGATAAAAGTGTCTACATCATAAAGTTTTGTACAGTTAAACAAAATTTGAGAAATCAATCAATCAATCATATACATTGAGATTTGTTTTTGCGTCATTCTTGAAAACACGGATTTACCATTCACAATGCAAGCTGGAAAAGCCCTATATATTTTCTATTTATTTATTTTTGCCTAAAATAAATTCTCCAAAAGGTTCTTGGATGCAGATGTTCTTAGTATGGACATGAAAGCATTCAAAGTCTGAAAAAGTCTGCCCTTTATCTGAAGACTAGTCTCAATAATCTTGTGACTCCATCTTTTACTAGATCTTAGAGAGAGGATTATAGAGTTGGAGAAAGGATGTTGAGGTTTGCCCATTAATCAGAGCGTGGTTTAATCCCCAGCTCTTCAAGCCTGCATTTCAAAGTCTCCTGATGCATGATACTTAGGCCCAGAGTTGCCCATGATGTATCATTGAGTGTTTCTGTGTGAAGATGTTGGGATGCCTGGTCAGGATTGTATGCAAGTTTTATGTTGTGTGGGCCCTCAAAGTCAAGATCACATCAAAAAATCTGTCAGCCTGATCTTAACCCAAGTGAGGTGTTTTAGCAGGATCTGAAGAGCTTTGTTTTACTAAAATACTCCATAAATATTTTTACTAAAGCAGTTCTAAATGAGTATTGCTCACCATCAATTGGAAAATATCTTTTGTATGTTTTCAATATTATATGATATGATAGCCTACTATATATGATATTTCAGACTGGAGTATTTAAGAAAAAGGGTTTTTTTTGTCCACAAGAGGGTGATCACATCCTTCTTTTAAACTTGATATAGCGTTTTTGGACGTTATTTTAATAGGCTATAAGATAATATGGCAGACTGCTTTAATTCTCATGTACCTTATCCTGCAACATTCATTTTTAGTTTGGAGCATGTGGGAAAAAAAATATAGACCAATGGGCTACTTTTTGTAGCACTTGGCAAGCTGTCAGCTGATTGCCTTACTGTTCATGTACTGTGATGAAAGTCTGGATGACCTGTTTCAAGAGTTTAGGATAAAATTTTACTGAATCTGGTTATCAGAAAACTGTCCAATCAAAGGCTTTTGAATTTAAGAGTAAATTTAGAGCCAAGGATTCAAATAAAGTGATCAAATTCAAAGATATTCAAGTTCACATTATGAATGATAAAAGGCCTGGGAGCCTTCTTTTTAAGGGAAGGAAATGTAACAAAACAAGTGAGTGATAAAACTGAGTATTAAGGGGATCTCTAAAGAAGGAATTTCCTTTCCTTTGGCCAGATCTATACTTTTGGTCACTGAAGGTGTTGATTGTGGGTCTTATTCTGCCATTATGTTGGTCTTCAGCAAATTAAATTCAGTTCAGATTAGGTTGTGATCACATGGCTGATTCTTCCCTCTGCAAAATATAATTTGTTTTGGGTCAGTGCTACATTTGACTGAATCAAAGCAATCAATGAATATTATAGCATATGTGTTCATCAGGCTGCCTTTGCCTAATGTTACAACTGCCAATCTGATGGTTTTGTTTTGAACAAGTGTTTTGTTTTTAACAGCAGGATATGGTTTTTCAGGTTCAAAATACAATACCACACTTTTATTTACTCAGCTATTGATCTTAGAAGTGATGAAGAATAAACACTATGTACTAAACTTTTCCATGAGACAACCTTTGAGCCAGTAAACAAAAAGCAAAACGAAAAACATGGTTGTCCCAAAGCCTTACTTTTAGCCCATATTACATCATTGTAACGTAACTATTTTTTTTCTATGAAAAGTTGTGACAGCAGCCTTCAACGTGTGATAAATTATTTAGACAACGAGTCCAGTTGATATACTGGAAGAAAGAAGGGTTAAAATCCCAGTTTTCTCGGTGATTATTGCTGTTGTGTCGCTTCTCCAGAGAGGAGCTGTTTGAACAGCGGGACGGAGAGGGAGCTAGAGACTCCTCTTCTCCAGCTGCCATCCTACTCCTCCCCCTCCCCCTCCTCATTCTCCTCCTCCTCTACCAGAACCACTTCTCTTTCTCATCACATCCAGAGGTAAATAAGCTACATTCAACAGCAACATCCTATTTTCAGTCAGTTTACATCCCCGAGCGTTTCTGCGTTATCAAGCACACCAGACAGCGGAGGGGAAACGTGAACGGAATCAGCCAAGGGGGTAATTCTGATTTTTGATGGGGTCTTTGCTTTGTACCCCTGCCTCCTTGGCGTCTGGTCGGGGTTACGCTTTTTTAGGCAAGTCCGAGGTCCACTTAGAGAGCCAGGGATGCGTCGATGAAGGCCATAGCAAGTGTGAGGGGAAATTTTTTAACTTAATTACGACCCTAATGATAAAAAGAGCGATGGATAGTGGGAAATCCACGGCTAACTGGCTATGATGCACGCTCGGTGATGCTAGCTAACGCAAGTTACAAATAAAGCTATTCCTAGCCAGCTAGCATACATTTGCTACATCTCCAGTTGTTGCTAGCCGGCTAACCGCGAGTTGATTTTAGTCACTTTCTCAGAGGTCGTTACGGTGGTCTTTGCATAGGTATATAATAGCAGAATGATAATAACATAGTAATAATACAGCCACGGTTATTGACAAGACGAGCTAATGTCGGTGTGAAGGATTCGGACAGTCCCGGGAATCTCAACTGACACGACAACAAAAGAAGAAAATGAGATATAACAAGCTAACAAATCATGAGGTTATTTTAACGCGGAAACGAAGGTTAAAACCCTAAACAAGCAAACATTTGTGCGTCGAGCGTAATGCGCGTACACTGAATTGTCCCAACTTTTCCCCTTTTATCATAATTGGACGCAATTAGTCACACTATCCGCGTTTACTTGTTATGCATAGCATACAGCGTTTGCAAGACAAGCAGATGTGTATTCCTGTAATAATTTCCTAACAAGTGCATTTTAGGTTTGAGCAAGTTTAAAGTTCACAACTGAAAAGCATATGATGGAGGCGTGTATTTATAGGGGATAAGATGAACCAGGAACAAGACACCTTTCCCACTGAAATCTTCAATCAATAACTGATATACACATGTCTAGGCTTTGATGTAGGGCCTGTATTAAAGTCTGTGTTAGGGATAAAGTTATGACGACTCAGTTTTGATTTGCCATCCCAGATGAAGCAAACCTTACTTATCTGGAATTTATTTGATCATTTATTCTTATTGATTATCCTAAAAGGAACAGTGTTGCACATTATGGCTTCCAACATTTTTGGAGAATGAACATTTAATTGCCACTTCTCTGTCTTTGCAGCACTTTGGAGATGTGACGAATAGAGAGAGATTGGTGATTTTTGAGCTGCCTGTGCATTGACACGACCTCTTGACCTCATCTTCAGCATGAATGGTGATATGCCTCATGTTCCCATCACTACTCTTGCTGGAATTGCTAGCCTAACAGACTGTAAGTGCAGCATTGTTACCTTCAAAACTATTCATATAGCCTAAACTCTTATAATTAAGATCAACACAAACACTAACCAGGCATGTAGTTATACAAGAGACCAAATACTAACTGTAAAGGTCATTACTGCTGATGATTTAAGAATGGATAGAAGTGGCTTGTGTGTCTGTGGATTGAATCAAATTAATAGACTATAGTTTAATTCACACATATACAACATGTTGCAGAATTGGATTGTGTGCATTTTAAACAGATACCTTGATTAATTTGAATATTTAATGCTGTCACTTTGTTGATGTCTTATGCAAAATGTTTTTGGAAAAGACAGTAGCATGTCTTTGACATTATTACATCATTTTGTGGTCATGTTTGGCATCTGTTCTTCAAAATCTGCATTCTGATTAGAAGAAATATACACACTGCAGAAAGAAATACTATATGTATTCCGAGTTATGATTCTTGTTTATTATACTTAGTAGCATGGTTTAAAAACATCAATTACCCCCAATTTCTTTGTTGTAGAGGGTTTTATTTGATGTTTTATCCATACTGCGTTTCCCATTCTTTCCTTATCACCCCAACTTATCTTTTAATGATCTTTCAGTGTTGAACCAGCTGCCGTTGCCTTCCCCTCTTCCTGCCACCACTGCTAAGAGTCTGCTCTACAATGGAAGAATATCCGAAGAGGTCAGCAGCGTGCTGGTGTGTCGAGACGAGAATCTGGTGAATCAGCTAGCACATAGCCTTAACCAAGTCTCCACTGAACACATGTAAGTTTCACTCACTTGTGTTTCACACTCGGATGCAATAGCATTTCAGGAGAAGAAAGCATTAAAGCAATTACAGCCGAATGTTTCCTCAGGATTGCTGGCTGAAGAATTATTTTGGAAATGTTAATACATGATTGTTATTACACAGTGATTATCAGTTTTTCTTTTAGCAGTGAGTGTGGCCATTGTTTTACATTTCGGCCATTTGAAAGATCTTTCTTGTAAATAGTGGGTTGATTCCTCTGTTTTCCAGAGAGCTGAAGGAAAACCTTGGAAATGATGAACCCGAGGGTGACATGCCAGTGCTTCTTCAAACTTTACTGTCCAGGAATCCCAGAATCTTCAGGGACAAAAGTATGCTAGCCCAGTACAAGGTTTGGGATGGTAATAAGAGGGGCTCCCAGACATAGCCGATTTGCTACAGTTTATTGTCATCACATGATAAAATTAACACTAAATGCTACCATTTGTCTTTAGGCCTGTAACAATTGGGGAAAATACACCTTATACTGGGGACTTTTAATTATTTAATGAGGGCATTTGATCACTTAAAGTTTGTTGAGCTTTATTACTCAGAAAAGAACTGGAGTCGTTTTCATTTCATTGGTTATTGATCCACCATCAGCTATCTCATTTTATGCATCAATGACTAGTTTTCTTGTCAATAATATTAAACAACCATGACCCTGATAGATGTTTGAGTTTTTATTGGCAGTTTATGCTCAAAATAAGAAATTAGCATCAGACATGTAAAAAAATAACAATACCTACTATGCTATAAACAATTTTATGACCTTTGGTGAAGAGAGCCTGAAGTTGCAAACTGTCTTAACATTTCTATTTAAATATATTTTCCTTCAGTTATTTCAAAATCTTTTATAGTACACATGGCCAAGTTGTTATAAATGCATGTATTTATCATTACCAATCTCAGTATATAAACTCTGTAAAATTTGTTTGAAAATCCTTAGATGCACATTTAGATATTAATTTGTAGTTATATTCCTGAGCTAAAGTTTTATGACACCGGATTTTCTAAAAGAGATGAATTGGTCACATAAAGATGGTCACTGCCTTTAGATACAGTCTGTCCTGAAGTTCTCTTTTTTTGGTTGTAGTGATTTCCTCTGTGAAGGGGAGGGGGCCGTAAATAGATTGCAGCGGCAGCTCTGAGTGGTCTCTATTAAGGAGCTGGACGTGTCAAAAAGAGCACTGCTTTCTGCTATGTTCTGCTCAACACAAAAACATTGTTGCATGTTTACATGAAACTGGACAAATGCCTGAAAAGGCTTGATAATTACATCATCAACAATGATATTGCCATCAACAGTTTCCCATTTTTCTTTTCACTTTTGTTCAGGCAAACCTGCTTCAAGAATGAGCAGTTCTAACAGATAATAATTATAGCTATAATTGCAAACATACCGTTTATCATGCCAGATTTATCATTTATTTGCCTTTTATATTCCTCTCATAGGTGTACTGCAGCAGCCACTGATACAGCACTATAAGATTTCTCAGAATCAGGTTCATGGGAGTCCAGGATTAAACTATCAGCAAACCACTGTCTCTCAAAGTCCCTCCGGGTAAAGCTGTGCCACCTTATATTCTGATAATGATGAAGCAGAGGCCTCTGCATTTCAATTAAGACTTTTTCCTCCTCTTTCATAGATGCTTTACATCCCCACAGTCCGGCTCGGCTACGCAGTTTGTACCCCAGCAGAACAGTCCTATACCTAGTCCCTATACCCCTCAGAGTCCTGCAGACTACATTCAGTACAACCCGCCCAGTTATTCCCATCATCAGCAGACTCAGCAAGGTGAGTACAAAGTTTATTCAAGAGAAAAAAATATGCTTTCAGTTGTTTTACCCCTGCATGCCTGGAAAGTGAAACCACAAAATTACACTTAAATGACAACCAGACAACACCTTCCTACACTGCTACGCTTTTGTGCATCAATGTTAATGTAAACTACTATGAAACAAAACAGTGTTCACAGAGACCAGGAAGCCATCTGTGGTGGTCGGCGGAGTTGTTCATCAAGGTGTATGTAGAGGGTGTGCAATAGGGTGTTCAAACACACTTTCCAAGCAGCCATATTAAATATACAAATGTTTGCTTACCTGTTGTTCTTCAGAGTCATCTGCTGAGACCATTTTACAGCTACAAGAAACATTTGAAATTAAAGTATTCACCTTAGTGTTGATTCTTTAAAAAGTCAGTTCTTTAAAAGAGAGAGAAAAGAGGCAACTAAATAATTTTTTTTTTTTCTTACCAGAACCAGGTTTCATTCCTCACCTCAACTCCAGACGTTACAGGGCAGGCCAGTAGAATTACTTTAATTATATAAATACCTGGGGCTTCATGTACTAAGAGTTGCGTGGATTTCCTACTGAAATCCGGCGTACGATAGAATCCTGAAAACGGCGTATGCACAAAAATTTTCAGATGTACGAATCTGTGCGAACGCATAGATCCAAGCACATTTCCTTTGTACATCCCAATCAGCGTGGAATTGAGCGCACATGTTGGAGTAGCTGACCCCTTCCTTTCCGCGCCCACATATAAATACACAAATCCTATTTAAATGAGGCCTGGGACTGGGAATCCCCCTCTTTCCGACCAGAATCCGCATGTCATGGGAAGAAAAAAAAAAATTATTTCACTGAGAACGAACTTTCTGGTACACTGTGATCCGCATTACAAGCAAAACACAAACATGCAAAGAGAATATCAAAGACTACAACTCGTGTTTATTACTGGGTATTACTGCTCTTTTTAAGTTCCATTGTGAAAGTTGCGGTCCTCAATCATCTTGCTATATTATTTAATATTTCAAGTCGTAATTTTTAAATATACATTTTTGAGTCTGCCCGCAGAGTGATTGTGTGGCTAATTGATTAACGCAGGCGCCTCCCGTCA
>JAVQJG010189137.1:0-23408 GCA_036024015.1 Craterocephalus amniculus | reverse complement strand
CCCCCCCCCCGCCCCCCCCCCCCCGAAAGAGACACGCTGATGACAAAAGGAGAGAAGTGAGGGAGCGAATGAGGTCTGGTGAGAAAATCAGCAGGTTGTGGTGGTGTTGCAGGACAGAGAAGGAGAGCGCAAGCTAACAGGCTGGAGAGAGAAAGAGAGCGGCGTAGCCAGCCGAGTCTAGACTGCCTCTTAAAGGAACGTTTCTGCATTCGCAGCACACGCCAGCCAATGACAAATAAATGTCGGAAGAAGCCGTGGTGTGCTGCTGACTGGCTGTCTGTGTGCCGACAGGATGGACTGTAAGAGTGCAGGCAACCAATAAGCAGGGAGGAGGAGAGAAAGTGGAAAGCAAACCTGTGGGATGTGAGTTGCAGACAAAAACACACCATTCAAATCTATCACAGACATGGCCATTGAGAAAACAAAGCTTCATTTTGTAACTTTGATCAAAAAAGTAGGAACTGTTGAACAATGCAAAGATGTCCTTCATTAAATGGTCACATTAAAAGGTTGAATTCACTAGTCTTCATAAAAGCTGCGCTTCCTTTAAGCAGCCCTCATTCATGCACCTGTAAATGTGAATATTCAGGTATTACTGTTACATTATGCAGCCCAACAGCACAGGTAATAGATCAATAGAAAATGTCCCCTTGGCTTTCAAAGAGCAACAGTGGAAGAGGATGAGCGAACAGACTCTGGCTTTCATGATTATCTATGACACTTGTTACTGTAGAGGATTCAGTGGGACACAATGAACATAGATGGGTCCATTTTCCTTGCCAGCAGCACAGAGGCCTATCACAAGAGGCCTATCACACAGGAACTCGCACACCATCTCATCACCATCACTTGGCGACAGTCCACCTATCACTTTCTCTGCCTTTCTCCGTTTGCCACAATTGTCTCTTTGAAAAACACAAGCTGAGCACTGTGTCCTTATGTCACTTGGCTCCAGCAGGCAGGGACGGGGGCACTCGCTGACCCGGTGAATGAAGAGTGTGACGCCACAAAGCCGGATCAGACTTCATGCGTCTCACTAAGTGCTTCAAAACATGGGTGATGCTGAACCAGGCAAAGAAAATTGTGACATAATGAGGCTACAAAAAAAAGATACGTAAATCAATGCCCGAAATATGTGGAGAAAACTAGTTTGCTGATTCAACCGCAAAGCAAACACAAGACTCTCGTCTGTCTGCACCACTAATTAGTCTGAAATTACGACTGAATCCAATGAGCCAAGCCATGCTGGGAAGGAAGACCCGCCATTTATCACATTAAGCAGTCACGTTTATTTAAGTGAGAAAAATAATAGTTGAAGTGAATCATCCCTGATAAAATATTTTGGATATAAACAGCTTAAAATCAACTAATGCCAAACAAGATTAATTTATCTGGCCTACATGCGCAGAATTAACCCCGTTTAAAACATGTTCAACATAGTTTTATGCATTTTAAGAACAGTTTCCTGAAATTATTTCCTGCAAATATGGCATCAAGTATTTTCCTGAGCTTAAGGTAACTAAAAAACACACTGCATTCAAAAAGGTGACAGAAAGATAACCAACTTTTGAGAGAGATGAGGGAAAATGAGTACGTTTGTGACTGCAGCTGGACGCCACAGAAAGTTTAAATAGTTTTAAAACCTTAAAAGCTCGGCTATGAGCTACCTTCATAAAAAAAACCAAAAAAAAAACCAATCTGGCCGTTTCACATGCGACCACCTCACGGTTTTTGTGCCATGCTGACTAAATAATTAAAAAGCACTCTTTACTTACACACAGGAGCCACTGGTGTCATTCAGGTCCCGTTACCTATATTCTCACATTTTGTCCGTGAACTGGGAAAGTGGCGACCATTTCATTCATGCAGCGCTCTGATCTGGTGCTTGTTTGAGTCCCCCGTGGCTTTCTTCTCTGTCGTCTCTCGCTCATCGTCTCCCTTTCTGTCCCCCAACTGTCCCCCAACTGGCCCTGCCTAGAAAAAGCCTATCTGCGTCAGCTGCACCTGCTGCCTCTGACTCTGTGCTTCACAGCATGGAGCACCGTCTCCAAGAACCCAAACACACTAAAACACACACACACACACTCGTACAATGTAGAGATCAGTCGGCTTTGATGGGAAGGAGGGGGGCCTCTTAAGAATGACAACAGAGCTCGACTCTCAGCACAATCTTCAAAGTTTCCTCATGCACACAAATTTCCATAAATTCTCCTACTCCAGTTTCTCCCCTGCATTGCAGCAGAGTCGAGTTGTAAAAACAAATAAGTATACGCAGGCAAAAAGGAATACTTTTCATTGCACTTATGGTCAATTTATCCAGACAAATATCCTCTTGTGTGAACTTGTGTCTCTAAAATTTAGAAGAGTTTGACAGCAAAGTGCAACATAACATTTTTTCTCCTTTTTCTTCAAATGATTTAAAGTAAAATGAGCGAAGTAATCAGTGATTCATACTTCTTTGTATGAAAACTAGGCCAGGATAGGTGCAACAGTTTTGGTTTTAGCTTAGAAGCTACAGAGGAAATACAAAGCGACTACGGACGTTTTGACAGTTCTCTACACTACTTCCCATTGTATGGTAAATGGACTATACTTGTATAGCGCTTTTCTAGTCATGTGACCACTCAAAGCGCTTTGACACTACATGTCTCATTCACCCATTCATACCCATTCACACAGCATACTTGGTGCTAATTCAAACCATTCACACACATTCATTCACACAATAAGCACATCGGGAAGCAATGTGGGGTTCAGTGTCTTGCCCAAGGAATCAAACCACCAGCCTCCTGTTCAGTAGACGACAGCTCTATCCACTGAGCACCCCATACGTCTATTGATTTTATCAAACTAACCTTTCTCCAAGCCCAAGCTGAATGCCATCTGAGAAATCGTTGGTTAAACATGGGTGGGTTGTAGAAAAGGATGGTCGTACAGAGTCGCTACGTCAGCTGGTTGAGCATGTTTGGCTTGGACTTGCATGACCAGGCGGAAGAATATAATATTAGACAGTTCATCATATTTCATGCAGCGACGCCTGGAGCAAGAAAAAGCTTCTCTCTTTTCCATCTACTGTACTGTTCACTCGTGTATTAAACTGAAGTACAGTATAGTACTGCTCAAATTCTCTAACTTAAGTGAATGGATACAATTTTGAGCGATTAATATAATTTGTGGCAATACTGCGAGGTGATAAAACAAGATTTTGTGAAACAGTGATTTCACTGTTTGGGTATGCAAGCAAGACCATAAGAAGCAGGTAAAGTAGTAGTAATGTGCACCAAGCATGAAGTATTGTCTGGTAAAGCCCCACTACTGAACTCTGCCTGATTTATAAGCATTAGTGCTTCTGAACAAACACATCCATCTTACACCCCATCTCCAGCCAGTAAGAGTCTGATGATGGCTCTTGTCTATCTCTTACTCTGTCACTTTCTCTCCTTTATTTGCCTCCGATAATGTCCCGGTGTGTATCTTTACTGAATGTTGCACATTTTAAAATAGCGAGTGTGTGTTGATATCCGGTTGCTGGCATAAAGCAAAACTCAGCTTTCACTTAAGCTCCGGTTTCTCAGTCTTAGGAGATGCATGGCATAGCTGACTCCAGTCATTGTGCCATCAAAACAAAACGAAAGCAGTTTTAAGGTGAGAAACTTGCATAATGTTGACTTAAGATCATTGAGGGTTGCAATAAATATTTTTCCAATGTATTCAGTCCTACCTTATAACTGTAGCTATTGGTATTATGGAAGCTTTTGCTGTTTAATATTGTATACGGTTTTGTTAAACCGTCTTCAGTCCAGTTTACCGAACAACAGAACCAAAACAATCTTGAAGTCTTCATATTGACCATATATCCAAGCCTTAAACAACACTATATAAAGCTTTGGGACAGCAAAAAATACAGACACCCCCCGTACACAAATGGCTTTCAGAGTTGTGTAACCATTATGTTCAAATACTCCCGAGGTTAGCCCTCTCTGGTTTCAGTGAACACTGGTTTGACTCTATCCCCCTGAAATGGCAAAGTGACTGGAGAAGCTCCTCCCTCCTTGAGGCTCTGCCTGGCTGTGTTCAGTAACTAAGGCAGACACATGGTGTTGTTGCGTTGTTGTGTTTGTGGTTGAATGTGAGTCCACAAATGGATCAAATCAAAATAGATCAATACAAAGCAACTAATAACAATGGGACATACAAAAATATATGAATGAAAAACTAAGAATGACTGTTTCTTGAGTTCAAAATCTAGGATTGAAACTGTTTTTCCAGAGACAGCTGCACACGCACACACAAACACACACACTAAACAAACGTCCAAGAGCTAAAATAGCAGCAACACAAAGGATGGAGAGCTTGGAATAACAATACTTTTAGACTCATAGAAAATATTAGTCACCTCTGAGAATAACTCCTGCTTACACGACCCTAAAAGAACAATCAAAATGTGTCACAATAACAAATATAGAGCACGACTTCATAACCAACAATGAGAGCCGGTATTGTTGGCCTGGCTTCACATCATATGACTGACACAATTACACTTCGTACCTACCAATTATTGAGGTTGCGGTCGGACTTTCTTCTCTTTCTGCTGTCTGTGTACATGTTTCTGAATGCAAGTGTCACCTTACCCTTGACCCCCTCTCCGTTTTCATCTCCTCACTAACACCCCTCTCCCCCACCTGCTTCAGCCAGACGGTTCCAGTTCTCTTCCACGAATCGGTACCCAAAGTGCCCTCCACCCCTGTCCTGTTTTTTTTTTCTTTTGTTTCCCCTCCCTCTTCTCCTTTTTCACACACAAACAGTGAAATGTTGATCTGGTTTTGTACTCACAAACAGTACCAGGACCTCCAACCTCCCCAACCTCCGTCTCGACTGCTGAGACTGGTAATCTACTCCTGGCACGCTCTGAGCTTTTAAACTGTGCTACTGGGGTGACAGTATTAGGGAGTGCTGAAAGAAAAACTAGTGTAAAACAAGCAAATTCGAGTGAGAGAGGTGACGTACCAACAAAACCCTTGAACTGCTTCCTGAGAAAAATGAGAATAAACTTACAGTCAGATGCTGACTGACCATTTAAATCTTAATTTGAGTGTTTCCGAGTGAAAATTTAAAATTATGGGGTTTTGTTGTAATGACCAAAGACAATGGATGGACGTTCTGCAAATAAAAGGCACATGACTATTGTGTGTTATCATACACTTAAGTCACAGTATCGGTTTGAGAAACTGGACGACCGTTTGGTGGAAACACTGCACCGCTGCCAGCTCAAAAGGGTCAACATGACATTTTAGCCTTTTAAATACACCATAAAGTATGATTTAAGAAGCACATCAGAGGCACAAACTATTCGTGTTTCATTGACTTAAAATTTTGAATCAACAGTGTGGCTTTTCTTTTACCTGAATACAAAAAAGAAACTTAAAAAAGTCACAAGTCTAACATAAATTTTGAAAAAAAAAGCAATGGCTGGGAAGATACAGGATTTAAAACCATCGTTTCACGGGTTCATCGTTTCGTTTTTGTTACTACTAGCTGTCTGGGAAAGCTCAGCGGGGTGCTAGCGTCCTGCCAGTTAAAACAACATGCTGCAAAAGGTTAAACGGGGACGCCAATACACTCAAACGGTTTTAAGTATCTGTGTGGATATTTTAAACTGTACATAGGAAGCATGCTCTGGCATGAAAATGCATTTCTCCCTCCATCAGCTCCAGCTAAAGTATAACACATGCAAAACTTGGATAACTGCATCCACCACATGTGACATGAAAGGATGAGTATGGACAGAGAAGAGAAAGCAGTGGACAGAAAATGAGAATGAGAGAGTGAACAGCCCCTCCTAAGCAGGATCTCATGGCCTGTGCCCTCCTGCCCTTAATCCTGGCTTCCAGCACATGACCCAGCTAACAGTACTACAGAGAGCTTTGATTAGACCTGCTGCTGAGAGCACGTAGGGAAAGACGTGACAGCAGCAGGGGCGAGGGGGACATGGGGGTCCTGTGTTCTTCCACTGCTTAAGAGGAATGTTAGGTCCCTGCAAAGACGAACGCCTGCACACGCCATATTAACTATACTTTTAACCTCGGTGTGACACAGCGTAAGACAGGCACGAGACGGGCTAGATTAGGCCGGCAAGTCAGTGAGTCAGCGGATTATCCTGGCACCGTTATTCTGGGGGAAAACAGAGTAAAGCTAAAAAATGTGCTGCTAGAATTAGAGGTGGCTGACAGGGCTGCAGAGTAAGTTACAACAACGCCACTTAGAGCAGTCACAACAGGGAGAGAAATTTCCCATGACGAACTCAGCAATACACCATGTTCCTTCTGATATTCAAAGTTCATCGCAATGCTTGATTAGGTGCACAACAGCTACCATTGACTGGAAGCATCATGGGCCTGCTTGGAAGAAATATTTCAAGCGAATCTGACCGTAGCGCTGAGTAATCTGGCTAAGAAATGCACCCATATAAACCACCACAACCACTGTAACCTCGCAGATAGAGCTAGAAAGCTTTTGCTTGGTTTGTGTTCAGATATGTTCTCCTTTAATAAAGATGCCTTTGCTTTACGAGGCTTTTAGCACATCCCCCTTTTTATGACCCATTAACTTGAATCAGGCATTGTAAAGCAGAGGAACATCTAAACCCTGCAAATTGTGGAGCATTGCGACCCTTGACTGGGATGTTCTTGGTTAAAGGGACTACAACTGATATTATTTTAATCTTTCTAAGAAAAATGGTTTTGTACATGGTATAGTGTGTAGTAAAAGTGGTAATTTCATTACAATTCATGACTCATTGATTGCGCATATGTACGGGTCAAGGGCATTTTAGTTTGCGAAAGCGGCTAGTTTTTTTAGCATTGGCGTGACGCGCTCTCTCTGCTGGGTTAATTTTTGGAATGTCCAGACTCCGATCAGCCAGTAATAGCGTTCCCCTGGTGATCCAGAGTCAAATTATGAAAGTTAACCCCTTAGCCAAGAAAAAGAGTCACAAAAAAGCTTAAAAAAAAATAGCCGCTATCGCTAACTAAGCTAGCCGGACGTGAAATCGGGTATAGTCCCTTTTAAACGCACCTGTTTTGGCGGGGGGGGGAGGACAAAATCTAACACCGGATCATTCATTTGCATTATTGTTTTATTTCCCTAAATTTCAGCACTCAACAAAAGTTGTCTTTCACTGGATGAAACTATAGTTTACTTGGCAACCATGTGTTAATTACGTAAATAAAAAGGAAAGTCTTTATCCATTAAAAAAAAAAATACAAATGCCAATCTTTTCCTTTTTTTAACAGCTTAAACATACAAGACTTTTACTACTTCTGGTGGTGGCTTCACACCTTTTTAACAGAGCAGTATCAGTCTTTATCAAATGTTTTGAAAATGT
Source organism: Craterocephalus amniculus (assembly GCA_036024015.1). Taxonomy (NCBI): domain Eukaryota; kingdom Metazoa; phylum Chordata; class Actinopteri; order Atheriniformes; family Atherinidae; genus Craterocephalus; species Craterocephalus amniculus. Next base: position 16,024 of record JAVQJG010189137.1, on the reverse strand, counting down.
TGAGTTAATTATTAAATCTGGTGAGCTAATTAAAAGATTTGGCCTTGGAATTTGATCTGTGGCGAGCAAATTAGTCAAAGTGATTTATGCTATTCAAAGTCCGTCCACTCAGTGTAAGTTTGACTTTTCTGTCTGGAGAAGATAAAATAATGTCAAACCCACAAGTGGGGCAGAGCGCTGTGTTTGCACTCTCATCTCCTTTGTTGGCATTTCGGCTGCATGCTAATGAGCTCCATCTATTAACCGCGCGTCAAGAAAGTAGCCAGAGAGAGCTTTGCAGTTATGTAAATCACCTTCTGCAGAGGGCCTGGTTTGAGGAAGAAGCAGAGGTGGTCATAAAAAAATATGTATTAGCTGCAGCAGCAGAAAACAAAGTCTACTATATGGATTTTTTTTTCATTATAGATTTTTCTTCTCCTTTAGCCCATTTTTATGAGAACAGCAATCAAAGTTTCAGTGTCATGTAATAATAGCTACTGTAAAAATGGTTGTGGGTGTGCTTTGTTTTCTTTTCTCCTCCTAAGATTATCCTTCTTCATTTCCATGCCTCTATTTTGTCTTTTCTTTCCACTCCTCAGGGCCATCATGGAAAGGCGATTGGCAGCCAGTATTAACATTCTCTGCAGGAGCTCCACAATGTAAATCCCACAAACACACACTAAACCCATTTTATCTCACCTTCAGCAAAGTCATAAAGACTAGCTTGGTTATCATGTCGTTTCCATGTGCACATTGGCTCTACCTCTCCATTTGTCTGCATAACTAATTTCCTAGGAAACCGCATTGTCAGTGGGCTACACCTGAAAGCTTTTATCACTTTTATATGGAGCTGCAGTTAGCCTTCAAAGCAGTCGTGTTTTTACATGCATGACTTGGCTTTCCTGTTAATTTATAACCATGAATGGGAAGGATTGAAAATCTTAGACCCAAACTCAGAGGAGGTAGCGAGGCTGAAAGGCAGCAATTATACCTGTCAACGAAAGAAGGATGTTGTTGGAGGAGAGTCAAGGTGAGAATGTGGACAGAGGTGGTCAGTGAGTGTGATGGAAGACAGTTCATGAGCTTCAGTTGTAATCAAGTCTTATACAATCTGAAATGTTAATGTAATCTAGTTTCTTTCAGTTTACAAAAACATAAAATATTAAATTAGTTTTGCTTTGGACATTATAAACATGTCCTGGTGAAAACTTTTGATCATCTATGATTGTTAATTTTGGACAAGTAGGTTAGGTTTGTATTTAAAGACTAATTCTTCTCATAAATAGCATTTATTTGATGGAAATGAAAGGTTTTGTTGCCCCATACAGCACTTTCCAGTGCCTAAAGGCTCATTGATCTCTCATGTTAATTCTAATGGCTCATGCTTTCTGATCCTTTAGGTACTATTGGAAAGGTGAAATCCAGGATGCAAGTGAAATTCTGATGGTAAGATTACTTGTATTTAATGTATTCTCTAGTTTGGTGTTATCATGGATTATATGATGCAACGTCATTACTGTTGCAGCTGGTGAAAACAAAGACCTCCAGAATCCAGGGGCTCATAGATTATGTGAGGTAAGAGGTTGTTAACATATTATTTTGTTATTTCATTGGGTTTTGGTAGGGTTTGTCACAAGTTTGACATGTATTATCCCCATTTTTTCCCTTTTTAAAAGTACTGTTATATAAAGAATTTACAGTAACTTTTAGTTTACAAACACTTAAACAGCTTCTACCAGTAGTATTATCTTTACAGTAAAAGTTAAAATATTTCTTGTTGACCTCATCTTCAGTATCAATCTAAGAAACATTTAAAATCTATCATTTAGATAGATAGTTAGTTAGTTAGTTAGTTAGTTAGTTAGTTAGTGTTTGGGGAAAAACATGCCAAACCTTCTCTGTTGGTGTCAGACAGCTTATTTTACCATTGTTTTGCGTGAATGGTCCTCCTGATAACCATGTGCCTGATTGGTTAATCAACATGTATTTACAAAAGTATTGTTTGATTAAACAAAATGAATGAGAATTAACATTTATTTCTCAAAATGAAATAATGAAAATAAAAGCTGTAAGTTCTAAAATTGAAAAAAGAGATTAAAAATGAAAGAATTAGATCTTAAAACATATATATTGTTTAATTATATTTAATCTAAAATGCAATGAAGTTCAAGCTTTAAACATTTTGAATTTAAAAGATTTTCTTGATTGTTTTTTTTTTCTTCAGAGTGTTTAAATAAAAGATTAGCTCCTTAAGGTCCGATTTGCAGTTTTTAAAATTTTTACAATTGTGATGCTGATCCAATAATGCAGTTTGTTATTGCAGTAGAAGGCATGTTAATTTGTAAAGTCCTACAATACTGCCAGTGATACAGCCAGTGGTAGGATTGCAATGAAATGAACAATATATGCAATAAATCACAAATAATATCTTGTCTTTGAACAAATAAAATCACATCCTAATATTCTGATTGATTTCTTCTTAACAGAAAGACTAAAATGAAGAATTAAGTCTGGACGTTTCCCTCTTCAGTTCTTGCTCGTGTTCACTCCGCTCTACTTCAATATTGAATGATGAGAAATAAGATTCAAAATGGGCAATTAAGGAGCAAGAAATGCAATTACACATGTTTGACCTCACGTGCGGCTTGTGCTCAGCTCATGCTTTCCCCTCATTTTACCCCATGGCAGTTACACTCTGGCATTACATGGCATTCATTTGGCAACAAACACACCGGGATGACAACCTCTGCTGCTACTTTACCTCTTGAGCAACAACTGACTGAGCAATTTCATTACTTTGTCACATCTGTGTGACTTAATTACAGCCGAGTTACTTTTTGTTGTGAAGCCCCAGTATGTGTGTCTCCGCTGGGTTGCATTTGAAGTTGTATTGTGCTTAAATTTTATATAGCACTTTCATGGCTACGTTCATTCTGTTTACACTAATTATAGGTAAATCGGTTTCTTTTTTTATCAGACAGAAATTTTTTAAGGTCTTCATCATTTTACAATTTATCTGATGTGTTCTGTTTCTTCCTTCAAGGTCTGTTCATCCTTATGCAAACCCAGAGGTCCTCAGTTTCCCAGTAGAGGATGGCAGTCTGTCTTACATGAAGTGGATGGATGAAGCCATTCCAGATGACTGATGGTGTGTCATTAAAATCAAAGCCAATCTCAGCTAGGACTGCAGCCCAACCAGGAAACGGTGCCATGTGTGCAGCCTTTTGTTTGAAGGCTTTGGATCTAAGAACTGTGAAAGTTCTCTGCAGAGTTCCCACTTGTCATTTGACATTTACGGCCTTTTCCTGCTCTGGCCTTTTCCCCAGATTTTTTTCTTTCTTGTTTTGTTTTACAAAGGACATATGATCTATCAGTTCATATGATAGAGAAAACACTACCTGTTGAGCCACGTCCTGGGACAGTTAAGATTACAGGTACCTTGACATGTTTTGTGAAAATAAGACTCAACGACATCAACCTGCATCAGTTTTATTTTTGTCGTGGTCACTGGGGATTTCAGACATCTCGTTCTGCTGGACATGCAGCTTTAAAATTGCTGAAAAACTGATTTTTATCATTTTTATTTATTTTTTCTCCTCAGTAATTTATACTGCATAAAATACTTTTAAGTATTTAAAATAACTAAATAAATTAATAAAAATATTAAGTAATATTTTATTAATTTATTTACATCTTACCTCGGAACACTTGTAGTAAAGTTATTGCTGTTATTACAGCGGAGCTTGTGTAGACTGAACATTTTTCATTTCATTTAACTCAGTCTGGCAACACTTTACTCTAGGGGAACTTGTTGAATAAAAAAATAAATTGATTGAATATGTTTTGAATATACATACAGTATTTTTGATTTCTGATTGACTTAAATTCTTAAGAAAAAGAAATACTTTAAACTGTCATATTTGCTTACAGATACTTTAAATTAAATTTCTAATTTCTGGATGCAAATCTTGTCATTCAAGCATTCTGTGTTATCTGACCTGCATGGCAAATATACCTCATTGTTTGTACAGGGCTATACACATAAGTAACGTGTCTACTCAGTATAAGCAGTTTGGTGTGCTGCACAACATCAGGGAAAGATATAAAATGCAATTGAACTCTTTAGTTTTGCAACATTCAGTTTGACTTTACATAGAACAAAAGCAGGAGCTCCTAAAAGTGAAATGCAATCCTCATTTAAACTGTCATTGTATGTCAAAACGTAAACCATGAAAAGGGTCAATATTTATTGTTGTTAGGCCTGTCATGATAAATTGTGCTGTGGGATTAATCATAATTATTGTAATAAACGATCAATATTGCGCTAAGAGATATTATTTTGAAACGATTTTCAACTCATATAATGATACTGGATAGCAATAATGCAGGGCACCTCTTCAAATATCAATAAGCTTTTATTTGTAAACCGCATTTTCACTGGAACTGGAAGAAATATGAGACAACTATACAAAAAACAATAAACTCAACAAAAAACAGTAAATATGAGAGTTAATGAGTCTCTGTAAACAAAATATAAATAATAATAATGATAATGAAGCTCAAACGGAAACTGCCAGTTAGTACCTCTTTAACCAAAAAGATAGCAACAAAAATATCCCGTGCATCACTCTGTGATATCGCCTGAAACAATGCGACTGTCAAGTATGACACAAATCCATCAGAAATAGAGGGTTCACACAGAAAAAAAGTATAAATGAAAATGATTGTGCAAATTTTTTTCTTAACCTTGTGATTAATTGAATTACTGCTTATTGCGACAGGCCAGTCATTGTTTGCATAATTGATCATGTCAGTATCACGATAATAGTAAATCATTGTTACATTGTGCATCGGTAGAAGCACGCAGGTCATCGTCATGTTTTCACTACCAATCATTAAGTGCAGCATCACCCACAGATTCATTTTTTAAGGCTGTTTCCACCAACATCATCTCTGAGGAGCAACAGTGATCTGGATGATCTGTTTTAGAAGTTTTTAAGGCAAAATTTCTGTTTTCTAAAGTTCTGAATCTTGAAATTCAGCCTTAATTCACCTCCAGAGTTGCACGGCTGTCTGCACCTCAACAGAACACTTTTAACTGCTTAAATGCAAACACACACTGTTTATGTAGGGATGGATGGACAAAATGGATAAAGTAGGGGTGCGCAATGTTGCTGTGACTGTCGGGGGCTCGCTGCCTTTTGGTGGGGATTGCATCCAAGGGCTGGTTGGGTTGGTGGTGTAGATGTGGATGGGAAGTTTGGAGAGATAGATTGTACGGTTTGAGAAGTCCACAGAATACATGATCAGCAGTCAGCAGCAAAAAAAATCCTTCAACACTCTTAGACAGTGCCTTGATCATGATGATTCCCCTATTAAAATTCTGTGGTCATTTCAATAAATAAGCTTTTATGCTGTTACATCTGCCAAGTACACTCTACCATGTTTACAGTCAAACAAATTTAGTCGGCCACAGCTCACGTCATAATACAAAACTGCACAATAAGCCTTGCGCGCCTCAGTGTGTGGAAAGTGTTTCTGGCATGAGGCCTCAACAAAGAAACTGCAGACGTGGTTTGGTTTGGTGTTGTGTTTGTGAATCCAAAATAATCCCCCTCCCTGTCCAGCCCAGAGACCAGACTACCTTGTAGCAGTTTGTGCGTGTGTCGTACTTTAGTACCAATGTACTTGCCTGCATGCATGGTGTATCTTCACCATATGAGTACACATTTCATGTCCACATATGAATACTCTATATTCACTCTGCTGATGAGTAATTACAGTTAGTTACAGGGGGTGGTGGTGTAGTGTTTGCTTATGGAGTTGGACTTGAGTCTGGAGAACCAGGGTTCAAGTCCCCAGGCTGACAATAAAGGTAAACCACTGTGGGGCCCTGATCGAGGACCCTAAACCCCCACCTGCTGCTCACCAGGTGTGGAAAAATAGCTGTTTTTTTTCCTTTTAATTGTTTGGTCTTGCACTTTGATTACTTGATCACTAGATGGTGGTGTTACTTCACGCATTGCTCCCATATGCATGACTGCTGTATTTTTACTATTTATAATGTAACAAAATACCCTTTTCAGTCATTTTTCACAGCTTAGAAAGTTCTTATCAACTGTAGACTACTATTTGTACCACTTACAAAACATTGTAAAGAAATGTAAATGAAAAATTATGGATGAAATAGAAACAATATCTATTTTTTTATTTATTTATTGATCTAGAGAAGAGAAATTAGGAACAGGACACTGGCAGGCTTCAGGAACAATTATTCAACAACTGTGAGCAAACAACATTTTCACACAAATTGACTGTTTATTAATATCTTTAAAAAATGCATTTGGAGAGGTTTTTATTATTATTATTTTTATAGCAGGTGTTTGGATTTGTTAGAAAATGATGATCCACTAAAGAATTAATCTATCCCAACAAATGCAGATCAATACTTTTCTAAACAAATGTATTATGGTATAAAAGTACATTGATGCCCATTGATTGCCTGATCATAACAGAGCATGAAAGATCATGTGTACCCATTTTGGAGAGTAATATGCTGCTATAAAGGAAAGTGTTTTCTCCTGTGAGGTCTGAGAGTTTTCTCTTTTTTTTTCTATTTTTAAGCAGGACAAAGCCAGACCTCATTCTCTATGACCTACAACATGTTAGCTTTTTACGGGCACATTGTGTGTACGGTACGGCCCATCTATACAGTTTATTCCTGGAAATGTGTCTCACCATGAAGAGAAGAATCAGAACATTAAAACCATTACTCGCTGAGCAGCTGATATCATGTATTCAGTGAAAATGAACTCAGAAAACAGGATGAAAAACCACAAAAATTTGTGTCCTTTTATTTCAGTTTTAGTTGATTTCATTGCATGGTAGAGGGGGGCTTGAGCCTATCCCAGCTGATACTGACCAACACTGAAACATCTCTTGTTCCACATCATCAGAACTCTGGGCTCAGCGGTCTATTTCCAGGACCAGAACAGAAGACAGCTTTCACTGTTTTCAGTCTTTCTCTTGTGGGACCAATCCCAGCTTGCACGCAGGACACAGATGTCCTCGAAGCAAACACACTTCGTCAGATGAGCTGTTATTTAACAGACTTCAAACTTTCTGTCTTCTACATGATTTAGCGTTCTGTCTCTGGCTTGCAAATTTTTGATCCTTGTGTTTTAATTCAGATTTTGCTTTCATTTCTGGTTATATTGGAATATTTCTATGAGCATCAATAATTCATTTCTTGCGCTTTGGCATTTCTTTGTGTCTTTATGAGTTTACCCTTTGTTCTGCAGAGCACTTTGAGATGCACTTCTAGATGAAAGATGATGTATAAATAAGGCTGAGTCAAATTATTTGATTTAATTACTCTTTGTTTCATATGATTTAAACTCATATGATTTGAACTATTTTAAAAAATAGCACTCATTATTTTGTTTTCTGTCTTCATTCATTTTAGTTGTCTAGATACTTTTAACAGATAACTATGGGCGGATTCTGGGGCTTCTAAGCTGAAGCTGAGAAAAAAAAAGAACAACAAACCAAACTGTGTGTCCCTGCCTGGCAACTTGTCCTACTTGCACATATAAAAGTCCCTCTGCTGTTAGTTTCTCATCATCATGAGCAGCCTGCAGCTACAGTCTCATGTTCTGCTCGCCATAGCAACAAAAGCAAAATACACCCACAAATCACTTGTCTTCACATTTGTTCTAGTAGGATAACTGATGCATAACAAATGCATCTTATTAGCGCCCCCTGCTGCCAACTATCGCCATCACACTCTTGTAGCTTGTCCAAGGCAACATGTAATGTAAGCAGGCGAGTGGATGGCTGTAGGACAGGCAGGTGCCCTGGATTTTTCACAATGCAGTGAGAGAAGCAGTGTATCCTGATTGGAGTAGTAATTGGTGAAAAGTGTTATGAACATCAGTGTAACCTGCTTAGTGCATGCATGGGCTTATAATTAGCTCCTCCATCTCTCCAGATGAATAAAATCTTTCTCTCTCATGTTATTTTGACTAAAAGTCATATGAATAGCAAGTGTTCAACAACTAGAAGAAGCAGCCACAAACATATTTGGGATTGATGATTCGAGATGTGTGCACAGTACACAGAGACATACGGCCAGCTCTTTCTCTTACTGCGTGTGATTAAATTCTCCATGGGATGCAGCGGGAGGAAGAGGGTAATTAAAGAATAACCTGCAAGACACAGAAGATGACAACATGTTCCTACTGAGCTTGTCATTAATTTGAAAGCTGAATGCGCAAAGACATTCTTCAAATCTGTTGCGTTTTGTCTTACCTTCAACACAGATTTATTTAATTAAGGATTATTTTGACGTAGTGTCTTAATTTTTGTAGATTTTTTTAAGACAAAGAGAAATTCATTAGCACATTTATTTCTGGTGTCACCATATTATTTTTTTTCTGAAGTGTAAAAGTAGCTTTTTATTCTCTACTATTTCTTTAGTTTACTGGAGAAAATACTTGCAGTTCTTTCACTGATGTGATGACTCTGCAAAAGCTTATTAGAATTGCTATGAAATCTGATTACATTGTGCTAAATAATTCCCACTGCTCAGACTCCGAAATCTGAGTTACAGAATGTGATCCTGCAATATAATTAAAGCTTACATTTTTGTAATATTGCTTTCTAGCTGAATCATTTAACTCACAATGCATTTGCATATCTTCTACAAGCAACACAAAATACTTTCCATGTCCTTTTAGAAAAAAAAAGTAGTTTGAAGGTCATCAAAATACTGACTTGCAGGCTTGAGTTGAGAAAAACCCAAAACTAAACCAACTCAGAGTCTCCAAGAGATCACACAAGTATAACTGCTGTAATCTAAACTTGGTGTTCACTAAAGAAGTTACCTTCAGCCTGTCTCCAATTTCAGGTGCTGTTTAAGTGAAATACAAACCCAGCACAACCCCAGACATCCAGATGTACAGCAGGCCAACTTCATTCTCTCATTTCAAACTTAACTACGCTAAATTAAATGAGCTCATCATTTTTACTTTTAGTATCTAATTATGCTAATTATTGTTAAAAGAAGGTATGGCTCATTAAAATAAAGATACATTTTTCAACATTTTTCCATAGAAATAACTTTAAACTACATAAATAAACAAATTTCTTCAGTGATGCATGTTTGGTATGATGCAATAAAAGAATAATTTGAAAGTCAGGGAGAAACTATTTCTCTGTTTGTTCTATTGATGTAATAGCATCAGATGTTTAAAGTCTTCATGTTTTACCAAAATATGTCAAACAGACACAGAAGTTGATTCAGTTTCTGAGGAGACATCATGTCCAGCCTTATTGGATGAGAAGATTCATTTATTGCTGTCCAGGTCATATATCCTGCTAAACTCAGGTTTGCAGTTTTGTTACATTTTACACTTCATTCAGTAAAGGATGACTCTTTAAATATACCAGTGAGCACAAAGGTCTGCAGTCCTCTTGGGGGGGAGCTGCTTTGCAAATTTGACCCAAAAACACCCAGTCCTTTCAGCCAAAATGCATGATGCTGAAAACTACAGCTCTTCCAACCATTTATCCAGGCAACACCACCAGTATGAGTGGGCATGGACTGTTCCCTTACAAATGTATTTATTTATTTTTTCCCTCTGTCATTTGAAATGTCTGCATTTGCAGTGCCTCTTGGTAAACAAGGCAAACTAGTCTTCAGCCTGCCAAAATCTGAGTTTTTCATTTCTGTTATAAACTATGGAAAAGTATGAAAGGAATATTCACACTTTTGATACTTCTCTTCACATCTCTCCTTGTATAATATAGTTATTTTTTCTTAGTCATTATTGCTTCAGGTTCAAACTTGTGCAACTGCTTCACTCTGGTATTACATCTGGTCTTTGCATAGTGTAGTGGAAACAGGTGAGCGGTGTCATCTGTTGGTGGGCTGAAGTGTGGGTGGTCCAGATATTGTAAATTTCCATTTACTAAATAAAGAAAATTGTGAACAGTTATACACAATTTTAAAGACAAGATATATTTTTTTCATGGCGAAAAACTTAGGAAATGCACCACTCTGAGTAACACAGACGAGGGGACTAATAACTGCTGGGGTGGGACGTTAAATTGAGTGTTTGTTAGACTGTGAAAAGGGTTCGGACAGAAAGCGAGTATCTACCTTGTGGACGTGTTGGCATTCTGCCACTCAGCCGGCAAATTCACAAAAGATTGGATCTGTCACATTGAGCCAAACTGATGTAGTACATGTAAGCTTAGAATTGGTTTAGTGTTCAGCATCGCAAGGTTACAGAGGGGAGGGAAGACGGATGGCTCAGAGCCTGAGTGAGTAAGCCTACACTAAAGGTAATTGCTTTCTTCCTCTCTTCGGCACCTCCTCTTCTCTTCTTTAGTCTCAACAACCACCCCCCCTACTTGCTCCTCCCATTTCCTTGCCACTGTGCGCGTCATAAACCTCCATCTGCAGTACATGTGCTTTGTATAAGACGTACACATTCACTCTCACAGCAAATGAGAGCAAGGATGAGAGAAACTAAGAGCCAAATTGGAGACACTTGGGGAGGAAATAAGGAACCTGATTTCATTTCCACTACGGTCCTCCTGCTCCTCCTGCTTACTCTCTTGCTGTCTCACTCTCTGAGCTGCTACATAGACCCCCGTCATCAAAACACACGCTGAGGCGCGTTGGCTTTCTCACACTCTGTAGATTGTGGAGCAAACACTGAAGATGCAGCAGCGTGAAAGCATGTTTTCTCACCCCCCCCCAGGTAAGTGTGACTCTGCGTGTTACCCATCTCTTTGCACGCGTTACTATGCATCTTCTCTCTTGTTTTCAGTGTTGGAGCCTGGCTTCTTTCTCTTATTCTCCCCATCCATCCTCCTATTTTCCTGTTTGTGTATTTGTTTTCCTTCTAGGTGTGTTGCATGCGCTGGGCTGTAAGACATGAACACTGTGATTGTGATTTGCTTTCTTCCATATGGCAGTGCTGAAGGTAGAGTAGCTGCTACTATGAATGCTTCACTCCCAAAGCGCAGCTGTGAAAGTGCATATGGACTAAAGAGTAGTTCATTTCTCTGACCTAGATACAATGACGAGGGTTGGACTTTTTTTTCTCCTTCTTCTTTATTTCTGAGGTCTGATCATTTTCCCCTGGTGGTTGCAGCTGAATGTCGAAGCATGAAGTGTTGTTTTGAGTATTTTCCTGTAGAGAAAATGCATTATTGATGTCTGCTGTGATAATCCATGTCACTTTGAATTTGAGCTCTAAAAGCTTCCAGCAAGCTGTTGGGTAGAGATAGAGCACTTGCATGTAGGTTCTTATTGTCCATACTGCAACTCATCACCAAGTTTCATGGCTACGACAAAGGAAGCAGTGAGATTAAACTATCAACCTAATGGTTTTTATGATTTCTTGAGAAGAAGCAGATACACAAATATTAGCGATCACTTTTTGGGTTTAGTCTGCAGTCAAGAAACGTGAATCTGCAGATTTTTTATCATACAGTTATGCAGTTATTTTGATTAGAACCAGTAAGATGGCAAAACAGACATATGAGCTCATTGTTAGTCCATTTTACTCCAACTCAGTGATTATAACATAGTTCAGATGACAAATCAGACTAAAAAAAACCCAATTTCAAGGCTGCTTCTCTTAAAAAGGAAGGCTCTTAATTGTTATTCTTATGTAATTTCTGCCATTCAGGTTATGGTAACCCAAATAACTAAAGAAACAGAATCTGATATTTTGGGTTGTTTAGAGCTATTGTTCATGATTGACAGACACGTTACCTCTCACTCATTACCAGTTTTAACAAGACTTCCAGTTGAAATGATTACTTTAGGCTGCTTCACATCACCTGTGAGCGAGATAGAAAGCACAGCAGCATCTAAAGAGGTGACAGATGCACTGCATACTTTATTGTAGACACATGGCGGATTTGTGCATTATCAGTATGCTACAGTCCTCTGCTTTTTTGTTGAGTGCATTTCTCTTCTGTTTCTTTTTCCTAATCATTTTGGCATAGTTTCTACAGCAGTTTGAATGTGAATACCCTTAATCAAAGATCCAAACTGTATCAAAAATAGATGGAAACAAACATTCTGGATGCAGCAAGATGACAGAACATACACATGCTGGCGGATTCTGGAATCTCTTGGGTGAAGAATGTTAAAACATTACAATACACAGTTTCTGTTCTTTTTCAGACAGTATTACAATATAAACTTAGCAGCATTGCTTAAGTTTCTGGGGTGCTGAAATGGAGACATTTTATCACTGAAGCTGCTCATCCGTAAAGTTAATGTAATATGGAATGATGGCTTTCCCTTTTGACTTAGTGTCAGACAAAAGATGCTCAACCAGCTGCTAGAGTTCAAACTGGTGTCACCATGTTTAATTTACAGTGCAGAGGTTTGGGGAAACACCATAAAACTACACTACAATCCCTTTTTATGCTAAAAAATGTCTGTTTATAGAAATCACACAAACCCAATATGTGTGAAATCAAAAATATTGAAATTGAATGACCTGATAAACTGTCAAAACAGCAAAAAATGTGTATAAAGCAAGCCATAACCTGCTCCTGACCCATTTTCAAATTATTTCAATATTTTCAAAGAGACAGTGGAAAAAATAAATATAATATTTGTGTGCTCATGAACAATCAATAAGTTTTAAATCCTTGTTTGATGTATGTTTTGTAAATATTATAGTAAACACGTAAAAATTGGAAGTGAACTGATATAAAAGCTGAACTTAAAAGGATGTAAGGGGTAGGATTAGAAAAGCTTGGGTTTCGTCCTACTTCTTTTTGGATCTGTTGGTTACCGATGTTCCAATAATATGTAACAACTCCATGTAATATGCTGACATGTTCAAGATAAACATTCATTCATTCATTCATTCATTCATTCATTCATTCAATCAACTCTGTGCCTGTTCATTAGCCTTCTTTGTCACATTTTGCTCGACCTCCCTCCAGGACAACTCTCACATTGAGACTGGAAGATGAAACTGAAGGTGATTGGATTCAAACAAATCAAGCTATAGTCTGACATGCTTCAGTCAGTTTTGTTGTATCACTCTTATCATATCCAGGTAAACAGAGACACTGTGTTGCTTGCAAAATGCCCTTTTCCCTCCAGTGTTTTCACAGTCTATTTGTTCGTCAGAGAACTTAACAGAACTGAAAGAAAGGTAGAAAATAAAGAAACGGACTGCTTGTAAGTCCAAGGAAGCAGCTATTTGGTCACATGTCTACCCTCTTAAAATTGTCATCTATTATTCTTGCAATCTAAACAAATGCATTTACTGAAAATGAAGATTGTCATTCAAAATCTGTTTTTATGTAATTGCTGATCATATTTTCATGTTATTTAGCAAGCTTGCTTGACATGGAAATGAAAAGAAAACTACTTTTTAAAACTGCTCTGCAATCATGGCAAATATAAAATCACTTAAACCAAACACTACTCTGCTATCTATCCTGGTTCCAGTCACCAGAGAAATCGGGAGCCAATCAAATTTGAGGTTGTCCAAAGAGGCGTGCTCAAAGTAATGACGCGACAGGCGGCATTTCAACCCTCAACTGTGCAAACGCAGCGCAGCGGCGAACGTTTGACACAGCGGTAGACTCTGTTTTGAGCATATTAAACAGGAAATTCTCTTTGAAATTTGAGCAATGAGTAGCCCTGGAGACATTTATTGGAGGGGAAAACGTTTTCGCCTTGCTCCTGACTGGCTTTGGTAAGAGTCTGATCTACCAATTAGCCCCGCCGGCTACATATACGTCAGAGGAAAAAGCTCTGAGATTGGTTTTGGTTTAAGCCTCGACCGATCGCAGAAGCCCCTTTTCGACCGACCTGGTTCCAGTGTTGGTTCGGAGCCAGAGCCAGACTTAGCACCGTTTTTTTTGTTTTCGACCGCCTTAGCACCGGCTCCTGGACCCCCAAAAACTGGTTCTGTCCTGGCACCAACTCTGTCCTGGGCCAGAGTTAGAACCGGTTCACGTATTGGCGGGGGGCAGGGCTAACTGAAGAAAAAAAAAAAGGGTCGCAGGAGGACACCCAGTGTTTCTTTTTTCCACTCAGTCATCTGCAGAAATCCAAAATAAACTGTTGGGGACCCCCCTGACAAAGCTGGTCTTTGAGCAGCCACTGGGGAAGCCGCTGAAGCCGCTACGAACGTAGACGCAGTGGTAACTCAAGATCACAAAAATCTGCTTTATAAATTATATTCTGTTCTTGGAAACCGGCCAGCACACCAAACTTGCAGCGCCTTAGATAAAAATGACATAATGACGAAGCACCGGCCGAATCTTTCAGTGGAAAACAAAACCAGTTCTTTGAAGCACCAGAGTTGAACCAGCTAAGCTCTGGGTTTGGCACCAGCACCAGTTCCACGTTGCTGGAAATGAGGTCAGAGAGAGCTGGCCTGAATACGAGTCTCATATGAAGTTACCACTTCCTGCCAAAAGCGATGACACCTGCAGCCTTTTACTACAACAACAAACAGCCTGCATTTAACATTATGGAAGAACATCTGGAAGTGGAAGAAATGGAAGAAAGGTCAGAATTCTGAGATTAAAGATTCTGAGAAAAAAGTCAGAATTCTGACATTAGAGTCAGAAATCTGAGAAAAAAAGTTTTAAAAGAAAAATCTGAATGGCAACAAACAGCTTGTAGTTAACATTATGGAGGAACATATGAAGGTCAGAATGGTCATTTGTGACTCTAGCTGTAAAATGGTTCAAATGCAACTTGATCAATACAGATCCCTGCATGACAGAAATGTAGCGTGAACTGGGTTCTGGGCCTGATTACTGGTTAAAATAACTGGTTTGGCTCCCAACTTCTCTGACCTTTGACAAACAGGAAGTCAGTGTAAAGATCTGAGGACTGGTGTTCTATGATCCAGGTCCTGGTCTTAGTGAGGACTGGTGTTATACGGCACCACTGAATCACAATGTGTTTAACAAAATGTTTTATGATGCAGACAACAACATGGTGAAAAATTAGAAATGACTTTAAAAAATCCCATGATCATTGTATGACATCAAAGGACTCAGAGAATAAGGAGGAATTTCTGCACGAGACCAGGCAGAAGGTCAAAACTGGATGCTCATGACCTTCAGGCCCTCAGGCAGCAATGCAACACAAAGATTCACATCTCTACATGGACTCAGGAACACTTCCAGAAATCCTCGTTCTGTGGTCAGACGGATCAAAATGTGATTTTTTTCGTTTTGGAAACCACAGACAGCATGCACGTGTGGCAGACGTGGAGACGGCTGTCACTGTCCAAACTGGCATGAAATGCAAAAAAAACAGCAACAGATCATTTGTTGACAAAAAATGGAAACCATTTCTGATACAGTGTGTGGCTTGTGGATTTTATAGTATCATGATTATGATGCACATGTGGTCCATGTGCATCCAGGTCAGTGTGGTGAGGTGCAACCGAAGCAAGCAGCACACCGGTGGAAAGCTGCATGTGAGATGACAGAGAACAAGAGAGCACACGGAGATCAGAGGCCCACATAAAACATTCCACCCATTCATCTACAGCCTCTGTGGTGCACTCAGATTAGTGCTTACATAGAAGCAGACAAGGAAAACCCAGAGAGGTGAGCTATGGAGCAAACACTCAGCCACACGGCCAGAATACGATGAAGGACCAGGACTCATCAAAAAAGCAAAACAGCGTTTTGCATGATGACAAATTTATCCTGAAATAGGAAATACAATTTCAAATTCAACAGTTAATTAATATTAAAAGAAATTTCACATTGCACATTTAAAATGCCCCTCCCATGGACCCACCACCCATGGGAGGGGCCGTTGGGGTCGGGTGCATTGTGAGTCGGGCGGCAGTCGAAGGCGGGGACCCTGGCGGTCCGATCCGCGACTGCAGAGGCTGGCTCTTGGGACGTGGAACGTCACCTCTCTGGTGGGGAAGGAGCCTGAGTTGGTGCGCGAGGTTGAGCGGTTCCGACTAGATATAGTCGGACTCACCTCGACGCACGGCTTGGGCTCTGGAACCCG
>JAVQJG010189130.1:0-10957 GCA_036024015.1 Craterocephalus amniculus | reverse complement strand
ACTAACTATGGAAAACGGCATTTTCGTAGTTACTACATTACTACATATCTACATATTCTGTGTAATAACATTGATCACATGCGATTGTAAACAGTTTTTCTATGTACATGTATCTTTCTGAATCATAACTGGCGAGATGCTGCATTCCCGTGTCAATGTTTGAGTGCATATACGATAAACGGTTTAAAAAATACGTAAACCAACATATTTATCATAACGGTATACGCATGCTTTTTCTTATATTTGAGAGCCACAGAAAATTCCATCCTTAATATTGTGAGGTATTTTGAAATATCTTTCATTTAAACGTTGTTGGTGTGTCCCTTGGCCAGTTACACTCTGATTACGAGGTTTCCCACGGTACTTGAATGTCTCAAAAAAGCTCCTGGTGACGGAGCAGAGAGAGGCAGAAAAGCGGCAGGGAGCTGCCAGCATCGTTTCATACCGTCGCTGGACAGAAAGGTGTGAAAATATGAGTCCTCTATCCTAGAGACAACACTAGGACACCGTTTTGTTTTCATAATAATGTCACACCAAAACTACTAGTATAGCTGTTTCTATCGGCTGTATTTGGAACTAGGGCTGCGTCAAGTTACATGGCTACATCAACTAGCTTGGTGTTAGCATAGCGGCGCTTGCATTTGCCACTGTAATCTAGTATTGGAGGTTAGCAACAGCTAAGTGAGCTAACGCTAGCTTGCCGGTTAGCCTATCATGTCTTTCATAAACTCAAATTTGTAATTCTGTATTAACTTACAAAAAATTATTACTGCTGTGAAAATACTATTGAAGTCGTATTGTATACGAGGAAAAGGTGAATGATCGCCGCTTCTGAATTAGCTGCCCCTTGTTGGTCGTTTGACAGTTCCGTGTCCGCGGAGATATGGAGACGCCGGGGAGGATAGCAACCACACCGGACGCCCTGGACTTCACGGTGGATAATGTAGAGAAGGTGGGTGTTTTCATCAGGTAGTCCCCGTCAGCAGCCTGCTATCTCATTCATTCATTACAGAGGTTTGTGAGCTGATGAAGCTGTTGTTTTGTTAGACACGGGATTTTAAGTGAAAGAGCCTTGTTTACCTTCTAGGCAATATGTTATATTGCGCATATCAGAGTATTAATTTTCTCATAGATCATGTTTATATCTTTAGGAGTTTTGCTGACTTATTTTTTTATCTAGGTAAAATTGGTGATATTTTAAATATTCACATGAAAGTAAATCTCAGGCTGTGGCCATTCAAACCATTATAGTCTCTGACAATGTATAAAATAAAGCACTCAGAGTTTTGTTAACCTAGACTGCATTTATTTTGGTTGTGTGTATTTGTGTAGGGTGTAGTGTTTTTGTTGCATGGCAGGTTGCTGTAATGAATCTCCCTGCTGGGTGGCTGCTGACTCGGACATAAGGGGATGGGTGGGGAGACAAAGGGGAGGATGAGAAAGGTGCTCAGTGGAAGAGCAGATTGATGTGATGAGATGGAGAGAGGGGATAAGGTGCAAGAGGTGCCAGTAAAAAAATGAGGTGGAGGGGAGGAGGCTGACAGTGTGGCAAAAATGATCAAAGGCATGTCTGAGGGAGAGATGCACATTCCTGTAGGGAGAATGGTTTGGCCTGATACTGTGGTTTCTGGTTTAATGAAAGAGGGGGTAGGATGACAAACGGTGTGTCTACCATGAAATGTTCTTTGATTAATTTCCAGTGGTTGAGATAATGCTGTCCGGGAGCTAGAACATTTACTTTCAATTGGATCATATCATTTTAAGTTGGAAAATACATGCAAACCTGATGAATAATGACTGTCTAAATATATATAAACACTTTTACAGGGAGGATCATAATAGATCTATGATCTATGAAGGTAAATCTGTTATGCATGCTGTATAGATTAAAGTTACCTCTTCTTCTTCTTCAGACTAGTCTGCTCCGAGTAATCCATCAGGTATCTAATTAAGTGATTCATATCAAACAGATAAAGCTATTTTTGGTTTGATTATTTATTTTTTAAAGTTCTGCTTGGATTAAATATTTTTTTCAGTGGCTCTCCATTGGTTATAAAATCAGCGACACAATTTGAACCAGTCCATCTACAGATAACTATGCATACCACCATTAGACGTATAATGATAATACTTATTTACAGTGGGATATTGGGGACTGTGTATTTGTTGCAGACATTGTGTTGGAGATGATGGTTCCTGGCATAGTATTTTTATGTGCCTAACAGCAAGTTCTTTGTTCACGATTGGGTCTGAGACACAAAGTGCTACACTATCAGGATCTTTGTGCATATAGTGAAAGGGTTTGTTTGCTGCCTTACACTTCCACACAACTGTAATTGTCAAGCAAGTAGATAGTGGAGAAAATTCAGAGCTGTACATTGTGTTGTTAAAAAATAAGTCTGCTGTTAGGATTTTGGAAAACCGCTATTTTCCCCAGAGACAAGCAGTTGCTGTGAATCTGGAGGAACCTCAACACAGTGCTAGGTCAGTCCTGCCCAGCATCTTGCTGCAGGGTGCTTGGACAGGGGTGACTCTCTCTTACCATAACTATATGTAATTCCCCCACTACATGGCAATGTCCATTCAGGGATGCAAAGCTCCCAGGCTTTTGCCACTTGGAAACTCAAAGTAATAATAGAATGAGATGCATGTGACACCAAGTGCTGGGTTTTAAGAGATGTGAGGATGATGAATCAGACTGGCTGCTAACATATCATGGAACAAAGTGGGACTGAGTATCAGTCATAGAGAAATGATGCATGTTTTATTAAATAACTTTTTAGTCACAGAGAGGGATGGTGCATTTCCATCCTCTTATTGACCAGTGTATTTCTACCTCATGATGGAACAAATTAAATGTAGATTATTACACAATACATACATGTCCACGTGTTAGTCCTTTTCTATAAGATTTTGAATCAGTATTCTTGGAAATGGTATCACAGTGCTATTGATTTGAGAAGTGTAGGTGATCATCTAGTGTAATTGATGTAATGCTTATTTAACTAAGGTTCTGAAGTTAAAACCTTGGTTTGAGGAATTTTTTTCTGATTTTGTGCTGATTTCATTGCTATTGGCAACATCTCGCTATTCTTAACGTCTGTCTTGGCAGTGTACTGTCAACAGCCACCCTCGCACGCTCTCACACAAACTATGGTGCTTTGTTCCCTTATTAATCATCATTCCTCAGCATGCCTTTTGATCCTCACAGTTATAGCACAATGTCACATTGGGTCAGTGATGCGATGATGCTTTCCTCATCACGGTTTCAGCAAAGACCTATACATAGCTTTGAGAACAGGTGGCTTGAAGCACTTTGAACCTTTTGTCATGATCTACTCCGTATGGACGTAATATACAAAGTCTGTTCGAAGTATGTAAGGAAGAAGAGATTTTGATTTTTAAAGAGTTTTTTTAAAAAACCTGAATCTGTTTTAACTGTAACATACACCATATTCAGAATAATGGGACTCATCAGTTTGTATGTTTAATATTTCCTATATGGTGGGTGGCTATTTTTAAGTTCTTTGTTAACATGTTGGTTTTATGTTAACTATACAAGTTTGTACAGTTGGAGCAGATTGTGAATCCTTTCCACTAAGCCATGTTTTCTTTACTTTCATCCCTTTCCCCTTCCTTCTCCTTTTGGAAAAAGACTCTAGATGAGATTAATGACATTTGGCAGTGTCTGCCAAGCAATTGTCAACCTCAGTTGAAGTCAGGTGGTTCGGGTCATTTGTTGATTTTGCAGCATGTTAAACCAAAAGCTGCTGAATGTGTATAGTTTTCTGCTTGTCATAACAACAGTTAGTCTGTAAGTGCTGTTAAATCTGTTGCTGTGTATAGAAAAAGCCCGGCTACGGTTCTTTTTTAAGAAGATTAAAACATTAAATTGAACATACAGGTTTGTGTCTCGGTGTTTGATGCTAAATTTCAGAAGGACAGCAGTGTTTGGGGTTAGAAAAGAGAGGTCTGCAGTCGCACGGTGGACTGCGGTGCGGTAATGATCTGCTGCTGCTTTGAACTGATATCACACTCCCTCGTTTGGAAAAAGAGGAGACTGGAGCTGACTAACAGCCCATCCTAATGCTAATTTATTTTTAAATAAAAGCACATTAATGTTCCATAGAAAGACCCCTGCATATCTCAGCACAACAAGGCATTCCTAATTTATGAGCCAGTTATGACGTTTTGTCTCCATTGGTCTATGCTTTTTAAGCAAACTGTGTCTTAATCTGTTTTTACTTGTGTTTTTCCCCCTTACATGGCAGAAGCTAAAGGCAAAGCACAAAGACCTGCAATCAATAAACAAGCCAAATCTGCGCATATATTATACGTTCTGTACCTGTTCCACATACAGCACTAGTTCCTATAGCTCTCTTTCACTCATAGATGTAGAAATTTTACCTGGCTCTCTGAAGACAGTCTGCTCATTAACACCCAGGCAGCCTTGTTCAGAGTCTGGTACAGTAAGAGGAGACAGATAATTGCACCGGAGGACGGCAGACATGGGGAGAACAACCTGACACTCGGCTTCCTGTGGCAATGACATTGTATTGATGTTCCTTGTTGAAGCAGCTAATGTGTCACTGCACTCTGTGACCCTGCATTCTTCACAGTTTTTATCTTCCCTGTTAAAACAGCATCAAGTTTTCTGATGAGGGAAAATGTTGATCTTACAAGAAGGCTGAGTTAAAGATTGAGAGTGAACAGATGGGTTAAAGCTGAATGAAGAGTTTAGGCTGGAGGGGAGCAGATGCAGAGATGAAATGGAGGGAGAGATTGGTGGAGTAATTGATGGGGGCAGGCTCCGAGGGGGGAAATTCAAAGATCTTAAACTCACTGCATGGATTAGATTTTTTCCCCCTCTCTGCTGCCTGTGAGACACTTTGTGTTGGCAGCTGGTGGTTTTAGTGAGGGTGTGTGTTCGTTCTGTCATTGTAAGCATTGGAGGTGTCTTTTGAATTGATACACATTTGTTTTATTTTCCTCTCTCCCACAAATTCCTCATCCTTATTGTCAATTTTCTTTCACTCGCTCCTTGTTGTCCTCCCTACGATCAAGTACTCAAATGACTCCGAGCTGTGTTTCAGAGTAGAATGTTTTCAGGTCACTGGTTTTTCTTCTGCTCAGACTTTGGGAGTAATATGTCCTCTATATGTGTGTGTGTGTGTGTGTGTGTGTGTAACCAGAATTTTCTTACAAGTAAAAAGGTTGTTTTTCCTCAGCTGGACTGTTTTTTTCTCAGACCCCCTCTATTGTGATTTTTATGGTTTGCAGTTGCAGAAATTCTTTCCAGTGACTATGTCAATGCAGCTCAACTCCTTTGTGTTTCAACCTCCACAGATTGTATGCATTAATCCAATCGTTCTCAGTCTTATTTTTCAATTTCTTTTTATTTTTCCAGGCCCTTCACCAGCTGTATTATGATCCCAACATAGAAAACAAAAATCTGGCCCAGAAATGGCTAATGCAAGCTCAAGTCTCGCCTCAGGCGTGGCAGTTCTGCTGGGCCCTATTGAGTCCAGATAAGGTACCAGCGACACCGGCTCACATATACATATGAATACTGTAAAAACACTTAGATAATCTGCATTAATCTAATCTCCTGTCACAGGTGCCAGAGATCCAGTACTTTGGCGCAAGTGCACTTCACACCAAGATCTCTAGGTACTGGTCAGACATTCCCACAGACCAGTATGAGTCCCTGAAGAGCCAGCTGTTCTCTCAGATAGCCTGCTTCTCCTCCGGCTCCAAGATGGTGCTCACCCGGCTGTGCGTGGCGCTGGCCTCTCTGGCACTAAACACGATGCCAGAGGCCTGGCCTGGCGCTGTGGCAGAAATGGTGCGGGTTTTCCAGGAGGAGGGGGGAGGGGTGGATGGGCGGGCACGCTGTCTGGCTTTGCTGGAGCTGCTCACTGTGCTGCCCGAGGAGTTCCAGACCAGCCGCCTGCCTCAGTACCGAAAGGGACAGGTATGCTCTCAGGTGCTAGCATTGCATGTCATACACTGTGATCTAGGCATTTGATTCAATTGTCTTAATCGATTATCAGGAGAATTAAAAACTGATTATCAATTAATCATTAATATTTCTATATTAAAATTCAATATTTGTATTAATTAAAGTGAAAGTAGAAAAAACCTAGTGTTACCTCATTTAGATTTTTACTACATTTTTATTTACAATTTATTACAATAATGTTTTACAACATTACAATGGCAATTAATGGTAATTAAGGGGGATTCATTCAATGGTTACACTGGAAAATATATGCTTACACACAACTTAAGAACCGGTCTGAAGATGCATTTGATTAGTCAATTAAAACTCATATAATTAAGTAAAATCTTATTAATCGATTAATCATTTGCTGATTACTTATGCCCATCCCTACTAGGAAGAGTTCTCTGAATGAATCTAGTCTTAATCTGTTCATACCGTTTAGACATCAGATTTTTTTCTGTCTGTCTATTAATCTTTGATTAAATTCATACCTTATTTTTTATGGACAAAGGAATTTTATCACAGCTTGTGTTAAACAGATACATTTGTTATTTGGTCTTTTTTGGGGGGAAAATTATGTTTATATAATGACGTATAAAGAAATATTCCAAAGTGCAAAATGAAGTCAGAATCTTATGGCACTATCTCGTCTTTGAAACAGTGGGAAATGCCATGCATGAGCAATATGAAGCAGTTTAATCTCTCTCATCATCTTTGGTGTAGGTCCGGGGAGCCCTCGGCCGAGAGTGGGGGTCAGTCTGTCCCTTACTGCAACAACTGCTTCGGCAAACGGATAGCCCCGGGGCGGTGAAAGCTCGCGTGCTGCGCTGCTTGTCATCATGGGTACTGCTGGATGTGCCCCTCAGCGAGAGCGAAGCTCTGGTGCATGACTGCTTCGGTGCCCTGTCTGACCCGGAGCTCTTTGACACAGCTGTAGAGGCAATAGTTAATGCCATCTCGCAACCTGATTCCCAAAGGTATGAACATGTTTGTGTTGTATTTTTGTAGACCTGGGACGATATGCTTTCCTCCCGATTGGACTCCTTTGCGATTTTTTTTAGGGTGCCGATTCGATTTAAATTGCGATTATCATGATTTTTCAATATTGCAGAATTCTATGGAAAAAAGTAAAAATGTTATGAAAAATCTTATTGCTATATATTTATTTCTTCATTTCAATTAGAAAAAAAACACTGCATCCAGACCAACAACAGCTACTATAATGCCTGACCAGACAAGTTTAAAAGATAAATAAAAATAATAATAAAAGAAATAATAAAAAGAAATTTTTTAACAAAGAAATATTTATTTTTAAATTGTGAAATAAAAAAATCCCGATATTTGTTTTTAAAAAAAAAACAAAAACGATTTTAGTATTGTGAAATAAAAGATCACGATATTCAATCTTTCGATTACATTTTCCCGCCCCTATATTTTTGCATGAATTTCTTGGACAACTTGAAAGCACCTTCTGTAAGACTTGAAGGCTTTTAATGTTTTTACCTAGAGGAATTTCTTTTTTTTTTTATCAAAAAAGGAGGTAAAAGCGAAAGAAGCGTGGGAGGAGGGGCTGTTGCATTAGCAAAAACCAAAAGAAAATAGGCTGGTTGGTTCCTGGAGGGGCACTAGAGAGGGATGGAGTGGAAAAAGGAAGGATGGACTGATACAGGGCAAGTCCACAGCCAGGGGGAGGAGGGAAGCATTTCTCGGTTGGCTGGCGTTGCTATGGTTACAGAGCTGGGGAGAGATGTCATCATGCCCTGGTTGATTCAGACATGGCAGGCACCCATTACCCCTCCCTTAGAGACGGAGCGGGTGGGGCGGATGGGTCAGTGCAGAGAGCGGGCCGATGCTCGGAGGAGGGCAGGGGAATGTGTGATAAAAGACTTTATCTTCCGTACCTCCGTGCTGCTAACACACAGAGGCTTTTGACCTTTGGGGTCGCAGCTGATGAGCCAGATTGCACACGGTGACATCATGTCGCACAGATGGTAGGAAGGAGTTAACGGCAGGAAGTTAAAAAGTACAACCTCTTCAGTCTCTGCACAAGATGAGTGATCAATTTGAGTATTGATTTTGGTGGACATATGCTGGTGAATTGTTTAATTTCTTTTCAATTATTGTGTATTTTTTGTTTAGTCGGGGGTTTAGAGGGAAATAACCAGGCTTTGGGTTTTCATCTTTTGTTTAAAAAGACAATCAAAGCCCAGATTTTTTCACTTTTGAGTCTCATCTCTGTTTTTTTAATCTTCTTTATCTTTTGTCCCACGCTGCCTCCATCCCTTTGTGCTCTCCCGTTCCCTTTCCTCATCTCTCAACATCAGCGCTAAGCCCTCCTCCCTGTCTCTTGTTCTCTCTTTCTGTTTAAACACATTACAGTCAACTCAATTGGGGGGTTGCTATTGGTCCAGCTGCATCCTGTTGCCAGGCAACCCATTTCCCCTGTCTCAGAGTGTTGCAGTAATTGCAGAGGGGAGCAGAGGTGGGGAGAAGAAGTGTGGGGGGGGAGGGAGAAGGTGGAGATGGAAGGAGACGCTAAAGGAAGAGTCGGAGTATAACAGCGGGACAAGATGGAAAAGAGAAATGACAAGTTGGTGGAGAGGAGGCCGCAGCAGAAAGTCGTAAATGGAAGCTCAAGAATGTCGTATCTGATAAGGGAAAATGGGGGAATGCATACAAATCCATTCTTCCCGTTTAATCCCATCACATACACACCGGTTCCTGCTTTCTGCAGCAAAGAGTGCATGCCCTGAATCTACAAGGTGCCTTATTAAAAATGAACAATCCCCCAAGTGCATGAATACAAAGACACATGAAGAAATATACAGACACATGAAGAAATATACAGACACATGAAGAAATACACACACACATGAAGAAATACACACACATAAAGAAATACACAGACAAATAAAGAAATACACAGACACATGAAGAAATACACAGACACATGAAGAAATACACAGACACGCTCATAAAGTCTCTCAGACAAGGAATCTAAGTGCAGTTCCTGGCACTGCTCTTATTTTTCTAGTGGCTCAGTAGAAGTCCAGGTATGGGCTTGTTAGATGGAGGCCAGATCCATAGACATTACTGCTCAGCAGGGTGGAGCTTTCTCCAGAGAAGGGGAATCAGCTTTTTAATGCAGGACCGTAGAAAAGGCCTATTGGTTCATGAAAGGGCCTGAGGAAAATTAGAGCAATAAATGCTTCCAGTAGGCCCTGCGACAGACTGGCGACCTGTCCAGGGTGTACCCCGCCTCTAGCCCGTTGATAGCTGGGATATGCTCCAGCACACCCGCGACCCACTTGGATTAAGCGGTTCAGAAAATGGATGGATGGATGGATGGATGGATGCTTCCAGTACTGGTCAGCTCTGCATTTAGCCTTTAAAGCACTTTAGGAATAAGTTATTTTCTAAAACCTGCTTTTAAAAGTTCATCTGATTCAGATTCTCTGATTTGGATTTTTTCCTTATCTTTAAGTAATCATGCCATTTTTTGTTTTATTCTTACGTTCCTACTCAAAAATGCAATCTATTTATGAAGGTAAACATCAATATTTTAACTACGTTTTTCCTGTCGGAAAAGCTTTTTTCATTTTGCTCATTAGTAAAACTACTACGGAAGTCTCTTAACCTTGCTGTGTCCTTGATAAATATTTATCAAGCCGGGCCAACATCTTTATAAACATTCTCCCTGAAAGATGAAGCACTTCCTGCATACCCTCTGGGACACACACAATAGGGCTTCCATGTATAGCCTTCACACATGCACACAATCCCTCCTGTGACATTCAGGCAAGGCACACTTTGTCCTTCATCTCTACATGCAACTCCTTTTCTTGTTGTCATTAAGGATGACAGGAGGAGCGATGTCTGACTTTGTCACGTGCTAACTGTGGTGGTGTGAGCGTCTGGGTTTGTGTGCCTGTTTTATTTAGAGTAACAAAGTTATAAATGGCTGAGGCAGCAGTGACAAGACAGAATTACAACTGACAGCAGTGTAGCCATGAGAAGGAGCTTTGAATAGATTTTCTGGTTTCCTGGTTGATTTTGCTGGAGATTTAGGGCGGGTGTTCTGAATTAGAAATCGAGCTGAGTTGGACTTAAATTTGATTAAGAATAAAAAGTTATTTCAGGATGGAAAAAATAAATATATCAACATGCTGTGAGCAGGAAGAACCAGTTATGTGTTCATCAAAGGAATCTCCCTGCACTCGCATCCTATGATCTTTTCTACTGTTCAGTTCTTTTTAAAACAGATTGTGGTGAA
Organism: Craterocephalus amniculus; assembly: GCA_036024015.1. Lineage (NCBI taxonomy): Eukaryota > Metazoa > Chordata > Actinopteri > Atheriniformes > Atherinidae > Craterocephalus > Craterocephalus amniculus. The sequence goes on along the minus strand of JAVQJG010189130.1, from coordinate 680 downwards.
ATCATCTTACTGATTATGACAACATGTTGTTGTGTTTTTGGGTTGTAGATATGTGAATACTTTGCTGAAACTGGTTCCACAAGTGCTGGCTCTCCAGGAGCAGCTCAGAGAGGCTGTGCAGAATGGAGACATGGAGACTTGCCATGGAATTTGCCGGATTGCTGTCACGCTTGGAGAGAACCACTCCAGGTAAAATCAATGTCATAATAATGGATAAAAAGTACATTCTTTCATCCGTACTCTGAGTAAAACCGTTTTCGGCAGATTTTATTTTAAAGAATGAAATGAATTAACCGAGCCGAATCTCTGCCATTCTCTATAGGACTCTGTTGGAGCAGGTGGATCACTGGCAGAGCTTCCTGGCCTTAGTCAACATGATCATGTTTTGTACAGGCATCCCCGGCCACTACCCAGTCAATGAGACCACCAGCTCGCTCACTCTCACCTTCTGGTATACATTACAAGTAAGAAATGGTCTTTATCTCTGTGTTGGACAGTATGATAGCTATGGTTCTGTTCTAGTGCTGAATCAGAGGACAGGGACAGCTAAGAGACAGTTCTTTTTCAGGGTGTCCGCGGAGTCTTAAAAAGTATTAAAAGTTGATAAATTGATTGTGGGAAAATTAAGGCCCTTAAAAAGTATTAAAAAGTCTTCATTGTGATATCATGAGGTATTAAAT
>JAVQJG010189120.1:0-21554 GCA_036024015.1 Craterocephalus amniculus | reverse complement strand
AGGGCATCTGTGGCTGGGACAGATAAACGACAGTGGGGGCATGCTATTTAAGAACAATGAACACTTAGAGGGCTGAGTTCTGCTTCAGGTACATTGAAAGTAACCTTTTAGATGACAGCACAGAGGATGTGTGTGTGTGTTGAAAAAGAGGTAGACACTTTCAGGTATTATACTCATTCCCGTTTTTAATTCCTTGATAACAGATGGCTTTTAAACAATTTGTTCCTTTAAACTTTTGCAATCAATCATTGATCTAAAGCACTCAACTCTCATGCCGTGTTAAAACATCCTGTTTGCTTTTATTGTATTGTTCTATGAAGACGTCTGAGTATCAACAGCCATGTAATTCTGCTTATTTTATTCAACTTGCATCTCTTCTCTGATCTCAGCCCCACACACACACTGTACACACACATACAATGGTGAGAGGCAGACTTAGCCACACCTCTCATCTTATCTTCTTCCATCCCAACTATCCATCTGCTATCTCTCCACATCAGTCCCATTATCTGTCCGATGAATCACACACTGATATTAATAACTCGCCTCTTCCACCATGGAAATGAAATGATGCCCTCCAGCTGGTTACTCCAATTTGATGCCAGACTTATCACCATCACAGCTGTATATTTATCTGTGTTAATGGAGGCCAAGACCTTAGCCAACCGTTGCCTTGGCAACTGATTAATTAATTTCATGTGAGTTTTTTTTTTCCCCTTTCCCTCATTTAATTCTCTGTTTTTACTGCCTCTCTTAAATCTCGTATCCGGCTCAATTGCTTTAGTGAAGCACATGACATAAATATACTGTCCCTGATCCACAGACGGAGACATAAAATGCATAACGATGATGCAAATGAAGTATTTCTATGTGAAAGGTGTCACTGTTTCAGTTTGTCAACAATATGTGAAGTCCTGAAAGAAAACGTATCATTTCATGGAGAGTTTTGTCTAAGTGATAGGGGTTGTCATGCACACCCTCCTCTCGGTGTTGCTGGTTGGTGATACTTGCGCTTAATTAACTTAACAGCTGCAGGCTTAGCTTTCTCTCCCCCAGCAGGAGACGGGAACATTCTCAGTATCACTCTCCACAAAACCCTCTTCTTGTTAAGTTCCCGCTGAATGCATAAACAAGAGAAGTGAATAAGAAAAGAAGCTGCTTGTTGATAATGAACAAACAATATTTTGACTGTTAGTCTCCAACAGAGACGTGATCGTTTGGGCAAAAGAGCTGCAGCGAAGTCTGATCGTGCTGAAGCTTCTGTCATATCCAAAGATTTTTACACACTGATTTTAAGTTTTTTTTTTTCTCCGATCTTCCACTAACTTATGGAAATGTGTGTGTTGTCTTAGGGTGCAGCAGCATACCCAGAAAATGAGGATCAGCAGCAGAGACTGAGGGAGGCGGCAGAAGGACTGCGTGTGGCCACCAATGCCGCTGCTCAGAACGCCATCAAGAAGAAACTTATCAACAGACTGGAGGTCAGCAGCATCAGATCAGCTGCTGTTCTTTGATCCAAGTTTAAAAAAATATCAAGTAGATGCTTCTCTTTAGATTTTAGCCATGCTCGTGAGGAATAAATACAGTGATGTAAAACATTATTTCATCCCCGGTTGTACCTATCTTGAATGTCACCAGAGTAACTTGGTACAACCGAAGACATCAGCTGGCATCAAACAGATTTTACACCATGAAACGTGCACATTTTTAGATGGAGAGTTTGCTTTTCTGTTCCCAAGAATCAAAACGTCATCTAGAAAGGATCATATATTTTGTGTTGAATTCTTAGTTCAATATTCGGTAACACTTTACTTGAATGGGTGTACATAAGACTGTCATAATGCTGTCATAATCATGACATGACACCTGCCATGGACATGAATAAATGCTTATAACAGTTGTCATTAAGTGTCAAATGGTAAATTACGACACTTTTGATGCAAAGTTGACATTGTTTATGATGTCTTTATTATGACAACTTGACATTAACCAAGACAACATAACCTGTCATGAGCATGACATGTACACCCATTCAAGTAAAGTTTTACCCAATGTTCTTTTTATCCTCATGAGCAGCCATGTCAGGAAAGTGAGTTCTGGGTAAAGGTAAACATCTGCTTTTCATTCCTGTGTAAAATCTGGATGTTTGTTTGGGTTTTAATCCCCAGAACGCTGCCAAGCAGGCTGCGGCTGCCGCCACGCAGACCATCGCCGCTGCCCAGAACGCCGCCGCCTCCAACAAGAACACAGCTGCTCACCAGCAGCTGGTGCAGAGCTGTAAGGTGAGCATCAAAAGCTGAGAGCGAAAACATTTTACTTTCCCATGTTTTTTTGGTTTTATTCCTCGCTGTTCTGTCATATCGTCACTAGACTGGAGTGTTCAGTATATCCGTGAAATCTTCTGAACATTCTGAATTCTGAACATAATCAAGCTGGTCTGTGTGCACATGTACAGGCGGTGGCAGACCACATCCCGCAGCTCGTCCAGGGAGTACGAGGCAGTCAGGCCAAACCGGAGGACCTCAGCGCGCAACTTGCTCTCATCATTGCCAGCCAGAACTTCCTACAGGTGCAGCGTGTTATAGGTTCAGCATTTCTTAGTGAAGTTGGACAAGGGCTTGTTAAAATTTCATGCCCCTGCAATCTCACTGAGTAACTTTAGCCCTACATAGAGAACCAGGCTGAAGGTATAAATAGTGTTTCTGTCGTGTGGGACCCATTGAAATAGGCCTGTAACCTCTTTTTGGTGTAAGCAGGAATTTAAAGACACACTGATGTTATTCTTTTAATGCATAAGTGCTACTTTTAAAGCTCTCTGGTTTTTTACCAGTAAAAAAAAAAAAAGAATATTATTGACGCACAGAGCATATTTTTTATTTTTGTTAGGTTCTTGTTCTAATCTTTCCAGAAAAGTTGTGCATGTAATGTATGCATTTCTTTTTTTATTCTGTAGCCCGGCAGTAAGATGGTGACCTCGGCCAAGTCGTCTGTTCCCACGGTGACAGATCAGGCTGCAGCCATGCAACTGGGTCAGTGTGCCAAAAACCTGGCCACCTGTCTGGCTGAACTGAGGACGTCTGCGCAGAAGGTAGAGCACAGATACATGGGGGAGTCCCAGTCCGTGCCAGTGTATTCAGACAATCACTGCATCTTTTACACATTTAGACCCTTCATACAAAAGATATTAATACCAGCGTGACTTACGGCTCGCATAAATAGGCTTTACAAAAGCATTTGTCTTAAAGGATCACATGTCAAGCGACAACACGCCTCATTCGTTGAATGAGAATGGGATGAGATAGACATGCTTTGCCTCTACAGGCTCATGAAGCTTGCGGGCCCATGGAGATCGACTCTGCTCTAACTGCCATCCAGACCCTGAGAAGTGAACTGCAAGATGCCAAGCTGGCTGCTTCAAACACACAACTCAAACCTCTACCTGGAGAATCGGTAAGAGAGTCAAACCTCAGAAGATTTGCTCAGAGCTGATTTGTCCGAATTCCATGCAAAAAGTATTTCTCTTTAAGTTCAGGGAAGCGGTATGAGAAAATAATTACTACCAGCAACCAGAACCTGAAGCAGAAAGTCTGTTCAGACAAATATTTAGTTTTATACACTTTGATTTACAGCAGCTGCCTCTGTTTTTACCCTTTTCTCTCCACTTTAGTTGGAGAAATGTGCTCAGGATCTGGGCAGCACCTCAAAGTCTGTGGGATCCTCCATGGCTCAGCTGCTCACCTGTGCTGCTCAAGGAAATGAACATTACACTGGTTGGTTTTGCAAACATACTAACTCTTCTAAACACTTTAGACTTTATGTGGCTAAGACAGTCCAAATACCCGACGTGTGTGTGTGTGTGTACATCCGTTTCTGTGTGATAATATTTGCAGGAATAGCAGCCAGAGAGACGGCGCAGGCCCTGAAAACGCTGGCCCAGACAGCTCGCGGTGTCGCTGCTTCCACCACAGACCCCAAGGCTGCTGCAGCCATGCTGGACTCTGCTCGCGACGTCATGGAGGGGTCAGCGCTCCTAATTCATGAGGCCAAGCAGGCGCTGGATTCCCCCGGAGATGCTGAGAGCCAGCAGAGGCTGGCACAGGTGAGACGTTTCAGCTTTTTCTCAGGCGAGGGCTGTCTCTTCTGCTTGTGAGTCCTTTTTAATTTTATGGGTGACTTACGGAAGACTCGGAGGCCTCATCATTAAATTTGAGCGCAAAGGAAGCTAGGATTTGCAAGCTCACATGCACTTTTCTCCAGCACAGTGGGTTTAACAGCCTCCCTTATCAACATTTAAAGTTCACTTTTTAGTTTAGTTCAGCTTGTTTGCCACTACCTGTCCGTGTAAACCCTGCTGTTAACCACCTGTGTGTTCCAGGTGGCCAAAGCAGTCTCTCATTCCCTGAATAACTGCGTCAACTGTCTGCCAGGCCAGAAGGATGTGGATATGGCCCTGAAAAGCATCGGCGAGGCCAGCAAGAAGCTGCTGATCGAGAGTGTAACTGACCAGGCTTCTCTCTTTGTCTCTGCTTGTTTCTGCAGCCGTAGAATGCAGATGTTTTATATTTACTTGTGCTTGAGCAATGTTTGCAAAAAAAAAACAGGCAGTCTTGTTGATGTTACACATAAGAAATGAGGTGTAATTATTCCTAATCTGAAGCTAAATCCTTGATCTTGTGGCTGTCCTCTGTGTGCTCCTTTCAGGTTCCTCCATCCTCCAAGTCATTTCAGGAGGCCCAGAATGAGCTGAACCAAACGGCGGCAGACCTGAACCAGTCGGCAGGTGAGGTGGTGTACGCCTCCAGAGGCTCCAGCAGCCAGCTGGCGTTGGCCTCTGGGAAGTTCAGTCAAGACTTTGATGAGTTCCTGGATGCTGGGATAGAGATGGCCGGGCACACACAGGTCAGTCTGATTTTATATCACAATAACTGCAGAGTAGGGCTGAGCGATGTGAGCCAAATTCCATATCTCCATAACTTTTTCTTTAATGACGATATATATCTCAATATAATTATTTTTGGTCAAATAACCGAGGAGATGGTTCAAATTTACAGCCTTGAGTGCTAATTGCACTTTTATTTAGGATCAGAAGCACATCTTCATATAAATGTTGGCTGAAATTAAAGTGGATGTGAATTAAAATGATAAAAGATATTTTTCAATGACCATAACAAGGATACAGTTATGCAAAATGGTAAAAAATGATTGTTTTAACTCATAACAAGCTAACTCGATACAAACGATATTCCTTCATTCTATATCTCGTGTAACAAAGTCTCAATATATTTGAAAATCTCGATATATTGCCCAGCCCTACTGCTGAGTTAACTGGGAAAACTTAACATCTTTTTAAACATGTTTTTACATTTCAGTGATGTGTCATGTGATTTCAGAAAAAGGATGACCAGGTGCAGGTGATTGGGAACCTGAAGAACATCTCCATGGCTTCCAGCAAACTGCTGCTGGCTGCTAAAAGTCTGTCTGTGGACCCAGCAGCAGCAAACGCCAAAAACCTGCTAGCTGCAGCCGCGAGGTACCGAAACCAGCCTCATACATGCCTGCATTGACACTTTTTCAGTTTTTCATTTGACGGGAATCAGATAGAAATCACATGCGGCTATCTCAGAGCCAGCAGCTCGTGTGAGGGTGAATTATCTCTGAGGGATCACAGAACTCTGACATTTCTCAATAAGGCTTGAAGCAGATGTGTTGCATGAAATAACAGCAGTGCAACTGTTATTTCTGCGAGCCTGGCAAGCTGAGGAGTACTATTTCTTGTTCTTTTTTGTGTTTCAGAGCCGTAACTGACAGCATCAACCAGCTGATCACACTGTGCACGCAGCAGGCGCCTGGTCAGAAGGAGTGCGACAACGCCCTGAGGGAGCTAGAGGTTAACAAAACCTTCTAACCTTGTGATCACATGTCAACAGTATCAACAAAGGCTTTTTATACCATGGTTTTGTCAGTGGCCAAGAAAGAGCTGCAAATTGTTACCTGTGAGAACTTTGTGGAATTAGGTGAACTTATAAAACTCCTGTTTATAATTTATGTCTCAGGCTGTCAGAGGAATGTTGGATAACCCAAGTGAGCCAATCAGTGACCTCTCATACTTTGACTGTATTGAGAGTGTGATGGAGAACTCAAAGGTAGGCTGTGATTAAAACTGGACCATCAGAACACCATGCATGTTGCACACACAGACACACACACAAGCACACAGCTGCAATCATTACTTAGCATCCTTACCATTCGTGCTTTTCTGTGTTTGCTCTGTGCAGGTCCTGGGAGAGTCCATGGCTGGGATTTCTCAGAATTGCAAGACTGGAGATGTGCCTGCTTTTGGGAACTGTGTGGGTTCGGCCTCCAAAGCCCTGTGTGGCCTCACTGAGGCTGCAGGACAGGTACAGCATGCAGAGAATCTGCTCTCACAGGACAGCAGCTCATGACTGGGTGATTAATCACTGATTGTGATTAATGTTGTTAAAAATCATCATTTCATCTTCAGGCTTCCTACCTGGTGGGTGTGTCTGATCCCAACAGCCAGGCAGGACACCAGGGGTTGGTAGATCCCATCCAGTTTGCCAAAGCCAACCAGGCAATCCAGATGGCCTGTCAAAATCTTGTCGACCCAGAAAGCAGCCCCTCCCAGGTACGTTCACACGACGTATTCCATGTATACAGTGCACAGCATTCTAACTTGATCAGATATTAACATGACATCATGTTTCTGTTGCCTTGTATAAGTAATTTAAACTGCTTTAGGTTTTTCCTATTTCACTGTTTGCCCAATTTGAGGCTATCAGCTGCAAGTCTTCTCTCTAAAAATAGTCTTTGCTCCTGTTGTTTTGACACATTTGTTCACATTTTCTGTTGAAATGACAAAAGTGTTGAACAGAAATGGTGCAGGGGGAAAATTCCTTCCATATTTGCAGAGCTTCTCGCTCTTTATCTGAAGCTTCTAAAAGCTGTTTCTTATTTTGTTAATAAATACGTTTAGTTTTTAGTAATAAAATAAATGTCATAGCTGTTGGAGTCCCTGGTTTGATTGCCCGATGCTCAGACTGCTCACTTGCTCTCTTTTGTCATACCCCATGTTTAACTCTGCTGTGTAAATGCAAAAAACTCCATTATATTGATCATTTGCCCTTTGGAAGACTTACGGTGCCATACTTTACACAGATCAAGTGACCAAACAATACCTGCTGTGTCACTGGCGTTTACATGAACCATTTTAGGTCTCTATCGCTAATTTCTCATTTTGCTGTCGTGTAATGGGACAGGTGCTCTCAGCAGCCACCATCGTTGCTAAGCACACCTCAGCTTTGTGCAACGCCTGTCGCCTGGCTTCCTCCAAGACAACTAACCCAGTTGCTAAGAGACACTTTGTCCAGTCTGCAAAGGAAGTGGCTAACAGCACGGCCAACTTGGTCAAAACCATTAAGGTAGGATTTTACTCCTTCAGCTAGTTTAGCTTTGATCAACCTGAAACAGTTTTCTCTGTAACCTTCTGTTTGAATTGTGAAACTTTTGACCCACATCCGTGTTTTTCTTCTTGACTCTTGGCTTTTGAAATCGCTGTAGTGAGTTCGATCACGTTCGTATTCCATCCGTTTTCCTTCTCAGGCTTTGGACGGTGATTTCTCAGAGGAGAACAGAAACAAGTGTCGCACCGCCACAACTCCTCTAATTGAAGCTGTGGAAAACCTGACGACATTCGCTTCCAACCCCGAGTTCGCCAGCATCCCTGCTCAAATCAGCAATGAGGTATAGATTGGTCAATAGATAGATTGATCCCAAAACTGGGAAATTAGTGGCGGCAGCAGCAAAACTGAGCCAAACAATTACTTAAATTTACAAATAAAACAAAATAGAAAATAAACATATCTATATGTAAAATAATGAACAATATATACAAACGCATATGTTGTATGTGGCAGGAAACGATTTTTTGCATCTCAGTCTGTCAGAGAAGGAGCTGTCTGACCAGTGTGTGGTGGAGGGGATGGTCACAGCTATCCATAATGGATACCAGTTTGTCCAGTGACCTCCTCTCCACCACAGTTTCAGAATTGTCCGGTTTGCATTTGATGATGGAGCCAGCCTTTTTCATAAGTCTGTGCAGACTTTTCAGGTTGTGGCTCTGCTGCTGCTGCCTCCCCAGCACACAGCAGGAAAGAAAAGCAAACTGATAAAAGATTCCCAACATCTGGAAGGATCTGAGCTATCTCAAGTAGTAGAGCTTGCTCATCCACTGATTGTACACAGCGTCTATATTGGATTTGGAATCCTTCCAGTTGTTGGTAGCCCAGGTACTAATAAGTGTCGACAATCTTCACCTCCTGCCCCATGAGTGGTAGAGAAGTAGTTTTTTTCCTCTGGAAGTCTATCGGCAGCTCTCTGGTCTTGGTTACATTAAAATGCTGGTGATCCCCGACAGTCTGCCAGCGTCTTGTATGTCTGAGAACTTAATTGTATCTTAGTTTCATTATTACTCCAATTAAGTATTTTGGGAATCATGACATCAGCAGAAAACAAAAAACAAACCGTAACATATCATACTGCCAGGAAAAACAGAGCATTGTTAATTTTCAGTCTGCTTACTGTAATGTTGAATTTGTTTCTCTAAAGGGCTGCGCAGCACAAGTGCCCATCCTCCAATCAGCACGTTCTATGCTGGATAGCTCTACCTACCTGCTCAAGACTGCACGCTCATTGGTGATCAACCCCAAAGACCCGCCCACGTGGTCTGTCCTGGCTGGTCACTCTCGTACCGTCTCCGATTCCATCAAGAGTCTCATCACGGCCATACGGTTGGTCTTCCGATATTACAGTTTATCAGTGAAAACGCTTTAAAGACGAATCTGGTTCTGATATGAAATCATGTTTAATAGAAACGGCATCTTGTTGAGATGTTAGCTAGTTGTCTGTAATTTCAAGCTGAGGCTGCAATGCGATTAGAAGAAGCTTCAGGGAGTTTGCAGTTTTTTCAGATTAGTGAAGGTGGGAACAATCCTGGGTAATGAAGTTGGGAAATAATTTTGCCTGTTGCTCAGCTTTTGGCCCCCTCTATCTGTATACATAGCTGTTATTAGCACCATGTTACTTTAAAGCTCACAGCTGTTCCTAAGGGTTAACATTCTGTAGTTTTTACACCTTTCACACCTTTATGCACCTGACCTTGATCAGAACAAAACTGATGCCCATGAGGTAGTGGATCCTCGGCGCCAAATGTTCTGAATGTTAAGATTCCCGCTCGCCTCAGAACATCTGCACATTAGCATTCACACACAGCCAACTTAGCATCTCTTTTTTATTCTGATGCCCTTATCACGGTCTTCCTCATGGACTGCAAATTTAGCACTGGGACTTGAGCCCAGGCCTTTAATGGGATTCAGTGATCCACTGCATACAGATACTGTATGAATGGACTCCATCCTGCAAAAGCCAACCTCATAACTTTGTTGGTTTTATTACAAAGATGAGGTCAGCCTTTACTTTTTTCTTCTCGGTGTGCTGCCACGCATTGAAATTGATGTTTAACAAACCTGTTGTGTCCATGAGGCCGGAGAGCCAGTCAACTGGGGTTTCTGAGCTAATTTGACTATCCAGCTTGATTATATTGAGCTGTAACGAGACCCTTTATTGCAGAGAAAAATCCCAAGTAAGACATCAGAAAACTTTTCTGTTTTTTTGTAACAACTTGAAGTCTCTCTCCTGTGTGTACTTTTTCCTATCTTCTTTGCTAATTTTTTTCTGTAGCCATTTTATTGCCTTCTGTTTTTCATCGTCTCCTGCTTTCATTTGTTCTCAGGGACAAGGCTCCTGGCCAACGGGAGTGCGACTCGTCGATTGATAACATTAACAAGTGTATACGGGACATTGAGCAGGCCTCTCTGGCAGCCGTCAGCCAGAACTTACCCAGCAGGGACGAAATTTCACTGGAGGTAAGGGACCATCAGAAGACCACCTTTCCATACACCTGGCAGTATCTTGGGTGTTTGGATTTTTAATCCATCTTTTATGTTGCATTTTTTAAACTTTTATCTTAAATTTAAGGCTAAAAGGATTTGGACGCTTTTTAAAAGAAAGCTATAGTTTAAACTGGGATTGAGAATCACTGGTTTGATCACAATATGATATTATATCGATACAGTGATTCAGTGATTCGATGTTTGCCGATATCGCAAATTCATATATATAATTTGCGATATAAATTGTTATAAAGGAATATCGTGAGTGACTGATCAAAAATATTTCCATTCATCACAAAAAACAACTAGATCATCATTTAACCTTTCTTTATTCCTGACCTCTGGCATTAACATTCAGTTAAAAAGAAAATATTTTCAAAATAAAAGTCAGTTTGATAACTTACTTGGTTACTCGATTTTTGGCCAATGTTAGGATTTTGGATCGATATCACTGACACATTGACAAAAATGATCCATGTATCGATGTGGATCAATTTATTGTCCCACCCCTAGTTTAAACTAGTATTTTGACCCCATTGAATCATTCTGCTGTATTTCCTCAGCTTATTTTAACATAGACCTTATCAGAGTAGCTTGGAGCAGGTATCATCCTTTTTATGGTCATCCTTGTTGTACAGTTCTCCCCTGAATTATTTGAGTAAAACACCAACGCCTTTAAAGAAGTTATTTTAAAAGAGTGTTGATTCTCTTTTATTTTTCTCTCTTCAGGCGCTACAGGAGCAGCTGACATCAACCGTGCAAGAAATTGGCCACTTAATTGACCCCGTTTCCACAGCTGCCAGAGGCGAAGCTTCCCAATTAGGACACAAGGTATGTGGGGCAGGAAGTTGATTACGAGTACATCGTAGAGTAAGGAATTTATACTTTTTTCATCAAAGGTATTCCTTGAGAAGATGAGCAATATAAGCAAAACCGGTAGAACGACAATAGTTATGGACAACTTTTTAGTAAAAAGACAAAATAATCCAAACCATCTTAGAGTAAACCTTTTCCCCTCAGGTGACCCAGCTGGCTGGTTACTTTGAACCTCTGGTCAAGGCCTCTGTGGGTGTGGCCTCCAAGCTGAGCGACCACCACCAGCAGCAGATGACTTTCCTGGACCAAACCAAGACCCTGGCTGAGTCTGCCCTGCAGATGCTCTACGCTGCCAAAGAGGGTGGAGGAAACCCAAAGGTGAGACCATTTTCCCCCCTCTCTCTGTCTGAAACGGTGCTTCAACACTGGCTCAGTGAGGATGTCAACCTCCAATTGTTTTCTCTGGGCTGCACTTTAAAGGCGTCCCACACTCACGACGCCATAGCAGAGGCTGCTCAGCTCATGAAGGAGGCGGTTGATGACATGATGGTGACGCTGAATGAAGCTGCCAGTGAGGTGGGAATGGTGGGAGGAATGGTGGAGTCCATCGCTGAGGCAATGGGAAAGGTGAGACCTGCTTAGTAAAAAAAAGTTGCACGGTAAAAAGTCCAAAAGTGGTTAGAAAAAAGTTTTAATCTGAGCACATCGGTGAAAGCCAGCAAGCTGTAATGGAATTAAAGGAGGTAAACTGAGTGGCAGTTAGCAGAGTACTAACTGCCACTGGAATTTAGTTTTTATATTGTCTAAATAGGAAAATCCCTTAACATACTAATGAAAGTCACTGAACGAAAACACTTCATTTAAGGTCTGCTTGTTGGTCCTGCATGCGAGCGTTTCGTCTGTCCCATTTGGCATAGTTGATTAAATGGAGAGAATCCTCTCAAATAATCAATTGGCATAATGGGTCACGCTTTTGTGTTGGAGCAGAGGTGATTTAACAAATCTTTTCTCATGAACTCCGAGTCAAGGCTGCTGATTCTCTCTCAGCAGGAGGAGTAAACATCATGTACTTGAGATATTATGAATACATTTCAGTCCTGACATGCTTTTCCACAAGGTGTCATGTTTTTCCAACTCCTCTGGCTTTGCTGTTACGTGTAGATGTGGAAATGATGTTTGAGCTGCGGGCTAGCGATCATCTGCTTTTGTAGCTGTTTTTAAAGCTGTGATTACAGAGTGGATTTAGTAGATAATTTTTAAATGAGTGTTTATCATTCATATGGATTGTGTTAGAATATAAAACTGCATGAACGTCACAAATGAGCGGATGCCAGCACACCTGGCAGAATTGGTATATTCAATTTAACATGTCGCTGGAGCTTATGAAGCTAAATGATTGATTGTTTGTCTGTGTGAGGATGTTTGTACTTAATGTGGAGGACAAACAAACCGTGCTGAAAATGACAGCCGCAGTGGCATTTTAACTAACTGCCTGCCTCTTTCTGTAGCTGGATGAGGGCACACCGCCTGAACCTGACGGCTCATTTGTGGATTACCAGACAAGTATGGTAAAATATTCAAAGGCTATTGCTGTCACCGCTCAGGAAATGGTAAGTCTTTGAGGTGATTCTTAGCATTTTCAGACTATTTCAGTAAATGCTGCTGCAACTTTGAAAATGTGATCATAGATGGAAAAATTACTTTAAATTTATGCTACTAAAAATTGCATCTCCAAAACCTAGATCTATCATAGCCATTTGTTGAAATCTGGTGTTTGTTGTTGTCAAGTAACCATAAGTTTTTCATTAAATGATATATCGGACATTTAACACAAGTTACTGTTTCAGGGTCACATTTATTGTTTTTCTTATGAACCCTGTTCCAACAACACTGAGGCGAAGCCTTTGTGTATTCATGATGTGTAAAATGTTAACGGAACTGCTCTACAGAAATATACCCATGTGGTCAAACTTTCATCGACATCCATCCTGCATTTATTCTCATCAGATGACCAAATCGGTGACGAGTCCGGATGATTTGGGAGCCCTGGCCTCTCAAGTGACGGTGGACTACAGCCAGCTGGCCGTGCAGGGACGACTGGCTGCTCACACAGCTGAGCCAGAGGAGGTGAGGAAGGATGTTCCAAGACAAAACCAGCAGTGATGCATCTTGTGCTATGCCTGCATGGATATAATCACTTCTACAGAAGTTTGTTTATAACCTGCAGGTTTATTTTATTTAGCCTTTTACTAAATATTCAGGGATGTGTTTGCACTGTGGCCTCACTTCTGTGTTCATGCAGATCGGCTTCCAGATCAAGAGCCGAGTGCAGGAGCTTGGTCACGGCTGTATCTTCTTGGTCCAGAAGGCTGGAGCTCTGCAGATCACCCCCTCTGACGGCATCACCAAGCGAGAGCTCATTGAATGTGCGCGTGCAGTCACTGAGAAGGTACCATCCATCAGGATCTGGCTATTTTATTTCTATATTTATCTAACCGTAGTGTTCTTTTCTATTGCTCTGCAGTGTCTATCAGAAGGATTGTTTTATCAGCCAGCAAATGCCACAACTCAAAGTCTGTTTTTGCCCCCTTTGCCTGATTTAATCCAAACTTTTTATTTCCCAGTGTTTTTCTTAGTTACTTTAAAGTCTTTGTAGTTTACTCAAATGTATTTTGCTTGTGCGAGTTAAAAATGTCATTGCAGTTTAAATTAGAAGTATTTTGTCTGGTAAACCAGATCAATCACAAGTGAAACAACTACACATTCAAAAACAAATGTTTAAGTGTGAACACATTTTTCACTTTATACGAATTAGTTCAAGACTGTTACATTTTATATAGGAGAACAACTTGGAACGGGTTTGTCTAAGTGGCCTGCTAGCTATGTATTTAGTTGTTCCTGCTCTTTTCTGTATGTTTTAGTGAAAATCTGGAAATTAGATTTTGCCACCTTCCTCTGTCACTCGCTATTTAACTCATTTATTTGGATTATCCGAATGCGTCACTGACCCATCTGCTCTTTGTCCTGCCTTGGTATGAAAGAATCCGGTCTCTTCCTCCTGTCAAGTTAATTACACATCCTCACCTGTGTGATTATAGGTTGTGATGTGTGTCTGTGTCCCCAGGTGTCCTTGGTGCTTTCAGCCCTCCAGGCAGGGAACAAGGGCACTCAGGCCTGCATCACGGCAGCCAGTGCCGTGTCTGGCATCATCGCCGATCTGGACACCACCATCATGTTTGCCTCTGCAGGCACACTAAACGCAGAGAACGATGAGTCCTTCGCAGATCACAGGTTAGAGCTCCAAACGTGCCTGATTGAGAGAGTTAAGTTTACAAATTCAAATGTGTGAGGTCAAAAAGGGCAAGGCTGCTTATCTTTCACCCCTAACTGACACAGTGATGTATTAGTTGCTGAATGGGGAGGGAATTTCTAGAAATGACCCAGAGGGTTTTTTAAGGATGCAGGACGACACACACATCACGCTGTTCCTTCTCAGCAAAAGGCTCCACTCTGAACCACCACTGCCAATATGAAAAAAATGCTCATTGTGTGATTCATATGTGTTTGCAGTTGTATAGATGTATTATTGGTCAGACTCGCCTGATTAGTGCGACATAGTCACTGAATCCAAGACCAGACTTGTGACACTAAAGGCCACTACATAGATCTGACAGGTAGCTGTTGGTGTGTCTCACAGAATAATTCTTAAAGTAGAAGTGTGGTACATATACTGTAAGGGTCAGGACCGGATGAATGAGGGTTTGAAATTTAAATTTTTCTATCTCACAAAAAACAGAGAAACTTCAGAGAAAAATTGTTCAATGCCTTTCAGAGGTTTTCAAAACATGACCGACTTTAATACTGACCTTATCTAAATGTCTTATCAGTGATATGACAGGTGAAAGCCTTGGACATAAGAATGATGCGTCTCCGGTTTGCTTCATATTTGAAAGTAATTCACATTAAATTATATCTGCTGGAGGAAGACTTTTAAATTAAGCCTTGAGTTACTCTAAAGTCCAGCGCTTTTGTCTGTTTGCTGTTTTGCCATCTCTTTTTCCTCCTTTTCTCTGTCAGAGAACACATTCTGAAGACAGCCAAAGCTCTGGTGGAGGACACAAAGATGCTGGTGTCTGGTGCAGCCTCCGGCCAGGACAGGTTAGCTCAGGCAGCCCAGTCCTCTGCCAAAACCATCACCCAGCTCACAGACGTGGTCAAACTTGGAGCTGCTAGCATCGGATCAGATGACCCAGAAACTCAGGTGAGTCCGTTTTTTCTGCTGTCCCTCTTCCATTTAGCCCATTATCAGGAGGCGTGAGGGAAAATGAGCTGTGAAAAACAACAACCTTTCCAGTGTTTGGTCTCTCCCAGACTGCGTGGTGATTGGTGGGTATCGATGTGTCCTTTCTCTAGGTGGTCCTGATAAATGCTGTCAAAGATGTGGCCAAGGCCCTTGCTGAGCTCATCAGTGCCACCAAGTGTGCAGCTGGGAAGGCAGCAGATGATCCATCTATGTACCAACTTAAGAGCGCCGCCAAGGTGAGGGTGTGGCTCGGTCCGTTCGGAAACACTCAAGCAGACTCAGATCTTACATTTCATTTTATGAAGGCTCCTCTTCATTTAAATAAACAGATCTTTTTCCTTTGAACTACAATTTCTCATTTCACATTCCCACCAACTGTGAAAATGTGTAAGTATGCAGGTACCACCGTAACTTTGCCTTTCTGAAACCATCGCAATCATAAGTCTTGAACCGAATTCAGTGTCGCTGCAATGGAAAAGGCTGGGGTGTTAAAGCCAACAGAAATCCTGATAAAACAGCCGAAGCCTATGCTCCCGCACATATGCAGCGTCAGAACCCGGTTCCCAACTGGCTGCTGACACAGTCGACAGCTCATTATCACTTTGAGCTGTGAAGAAGCACTTTAGTCAGCTGCAGCACAGCGCCTCTCAGATGCTAACAACATGCCTCAAATCCAGCTTCATGCCCTGAAGTGTTGTTCGACTAAATATTTTAAAGCAGTTTAAAGATTTCAGCCTCATCGCTGGAGAAACAGATGATCCTACGTAGGCGAAGAGCGCCCCCTGTCTTTCAATGTGGTGAATGGATCACTTTATTTCCAACATACTTGCATCATCAAGAACCTGGTTTGTTCAGTCTATACTGAAAATGACACACTGATCCAGTATGCAGTTACACATGCCTTATCACAGCATCGACATTAACACACATTCATCCTCTCACAACTATACACAAGTGAAAGAGACGAATGCCAGGATGAAATGTAGCATACCTTAAGTAAATATGTTGAACTTGTAATGATCAAATGTTAATGTTAGAATTTTCTTTATTTGGATAAACCCCTTAAGATGAGCCATTTGGGGTCCGAAATATAAAAGACATGAACACAACATATGTACAACAAAACAAAAACACATAACAAGATCTTGGCAAATTAAAAGCATGCTATGAGGGTGTATAAATGCGGGTGTATGTTTACAGCTTATTTTTAAGACATTTTTCCCCATGGTGTGTGACATAAGCATATTTAGGAAGACTTACCTTTGTTCTGTGATTAGCCGGTGTTCTTCAGTGTGATGATCTGCGCTGGTTTGGTGCATTTTTAATTAGCCGTCTTTGTCGAAAACCCCACCACTTCCTGACTGGCTGTTTTAACCATGATATGTGTAGTGAAGTTAACAGCAAAGAAAACTATGTAATTCTCGGTTGTTGTTGTGTTCGAGGAAATGAACACTGCTGTGAACTTTTTCTACCAGGTGATGGTGACCAACGTGACGTCCCTCCTGAAGACCGTCAAGGCTGTGGAAGATGAAGCTACTCGGGGCACCAGAGCGCTGGAGGCCACGATCGAGTGTATCAAACAGGAAATGGCGGTGAGAACGTGTGGAGGGCCAAGTGCATGAGTTGATGTTGGGAAACAGTAATGTGCCATCATGAGGGTTACTAATTAATGATGAGTAATCTGTGAATCTGTTACAATGTTTATGGGATAACGTAAAAACTGTCGACACATGTAAGACTTTCTTCTTCCCAGAGTCTCTGAATTCGGTGTATGTTCTGCCTTTTCTCGATCCCCAGCTGTTTCAGTCCAGGGACGCTCCGAACAAGACGACCACACCAGAGGAGTTCATTCGTATGACTAAAGGAATCACTATGGCAACTGCTAAAGCCGTGGCTGCAGGAAATTCAGCCCGGCAAGAGGACATAATCCATACTGCCAACCTGAGCCGTAAAGCTATTTCTGACATGCTGTCCACCTGCAAGGTGCCCCATTTATCATCAATTCTAAATTCCTAATACCCTCAGAAGCTGAAAACACACCAAGATGTGACTTTGAAGGCAAGCATTCCTGCTGAATGTGTGTGACTGTGTTTGTCTTTCAGCAAGCCGCCTATCACCCAGAGGTCAGTGAGGAGGTGAAGAACAGAGCGCTGATGTTTGGAGCCGAGTGCACAACTGGATACATTGACCTGCTGGAACAAGTGCTGATGGTGGGTTAAACACAATGTTAGGAAGCACCATGACAGGGATTTGGTTTGTGGCACAATCATTTTACACGCTTTTCAAAAAGCCACATTAATGTTAATTTAACTTGTGTTTGCACGCACGCGTGTGTGTATGTGTATGTGTATGTGTATGTGTATGTGTATGTGTGTGTGTGTGTGTGTGTGTGTGTGTGTGTATGTGTGCACATGTAGGTCCTACAGAAGCCCATGGCGGAGCAGAAGCAGCAGCTGGCAACTTGCTCCAAACGTGTGGCGGGGGCTGTGACAGAGCTAATCCAGACTGCTGAGGCCATGAAAGGTAACGGCCTACACACACACACACACACACACACAATACACACAGAGTCCCTATACAATGCTGTGTATGTGGTGCATTTAGATTCACATCCAGGAGACAGATTTGATCTATTCACCAGAGTCTTCAGGCTGAATGTGTTCTCCGTAGTTGTTTCTGGGAGGCATACACTTCCCAGAACACTTTGATGAATTCCCAGCTATTTAGCAGAAGTTTTAGTAATGTTCCTGTCCTCCTTGTCCTGCCACAGATGGAGGTAAGTGTTTTCCTGGACTGTGACATGTTTGACCCGTTCTCAGTGCAGCCATTGACTTATTTGATTTAATCAAATTCAGTTTCTTTCTGGCTTCTCGATCACATTCATCTCAGCCCATCACACTTTTTCTTTCATTTACCATCTCATTTCCATTTTCAGCTAGTTTGAGGTGTCCACCGGCTGTGCATGAGATGTGGAGATATGTGCCGTTGCTTTTTCTCGTCAGTACAACGTAGTTGTTTTCTTGTTGTTTGAGGCATGTTCTGTTGACACTGGCTTGTGAGGTGTTAGTTCGATTATTTTTAGGTTCAAATCTTAATTGTGTGTGTGCGCTTGTCTCAGGTTCGGAGTGGGTGGACCCTGAAGATCCGACGGTCATTGCAGAAACTGAGCTGCTCGGAGCTGCAGCATCCATCGAAGCAGCAGCGAAAAAGCTGGAGCAACTCAAACCTCGAGCCAAGCCAAAGGTAGGAACTGGGAGGAGGGATGAAGGGGCAAAAGAAAAGTTTTGGGAGTTTCTTCTAAAATGTACCACAGAGCAATAGTGGGAAGAGAATAATAACATTTTCTAGTAACTTTGTGGCAGCTGCTTAATAATTAATTTAGTTTAAGATATAGAAATAACCTATATTCTTTATTTCTCTAATTGTTTAGTCTTTTTAAGGCTTTTTCTGCCAGCTGTTATTTGGAAATGTTCTTTCTACTTTTAGTTTATGTATGTCAATTATTTAAATTCAATTGACATTTTAAGGCTATATTCCGTGTTTTTCTCCGTAGTATTTATTTCCTCTGGTGTGTTCATTTCTGTATCTCCATTTGACATGTCTCTATGTATTTCTGTTTTTTTTAAATGAGGGAGTCCGTCTTTAAAACGTTGCATTATCGTTCATGTTATCACCTACTGATTGACCATCATAGTACATAATTATCATATTTCCAAAGCATCTGAAGCAAGGAATTTTCAATTATGTCAGTACTTCTGGTGTCAGCACACAGGCCACCAAGGACCCAGCTAAAAGAACTGTATTACTTATTTCCATACAAAAATTGTTGCATTTAAAAATATTTAAAAGGAGACTTCATTAATTGGGAAATATATGGATTCAGACAAAGAGGAAATTAATGCAGAAAAAAATCCACAAATTATATGAATGAATTCAATTAATTCCTCTCCAAAAGTAAGTAGGTGGAACATGCAAAGAAAATATTTAAGGAAATAGTTGCTGAAACAAAAAGAAAATTGATAAATGCGCAAAATATTACATCAATATTTGAAATAGAAAAAGAATATAAAGGTAGAGGTATGAATACATGATAAAATTATTACAGTTCGATGATTAATGCAGAAACATCAACCAATGCCATATTTTGTACTTTATTTTCAGGATAATTTGTTTCAATAGTATATGAAAACAATTTTTTGCTCCTAAAAAGCTGATTTTGCATTATCAGACTAAATATCTTTGTTTGTTTTGGCTCATGGGAAACATCCTCATAGCTATCGGAATAGGAAAGCTGAATCCTCATAGCTATCTTGCTGTGCAGCTGAAGGGTTTTTTTGTTTCTGAAAAATCTATTCATTTTTCCAGAGGAGGAATATCTATAACAATGCTGCCTTGTGTCTAACAGTTTACATACCACAGTGAACAGAGTTTAAATACATTCTAGGATATTTCCTGAACATTTTGAACATAACATTACCCTTCCAACCCTGACCAGCCCCATGTGTCTCTTCCTCCAGCAAATTAAAATGTGTAGTACATAAAAAAATAAATAAATAGAATATCCAACAGATGATATTCAGAGCCTCAGCTCAAGGTGATATACAAGCAGTCAGCTCATATAAATGTGTTAGAGTTCGATATTTCCCTCTTTGAAAAATTTGATAAAATGTAAAGGAACTTGAAATTAATATATTCAAGAAAAATGTTTGCAGTTTTTAAAACTGATAAAACACATCACAAGTTTTGTTACTTTTGTAGGACAGTTGATGGTTTTCTTTTCACATTTCCTTAAAGTTAATCATTTAAAGAGTTTCTTGCTATTTAAACTTTATTTCTCAACCTACCAAGCTCATTTATTAATGTCTGCAGGTTGTGACTCTTTCTTTCTGTAGCTGATTTCTCATTTGTTGTGTTAAACTCACATAAAGCCAACTTCCCCCACATATGATCTCCAGTCATATCACATAGTTTACTCACCCCTCCCCGTCCTCCATCCATCCATCCATCTTAGACCAGTCTGTTCCAGTCTAATGTGTGTTGTCTAGCTCCCACTTACCCCCCCCCGCCCCCTCCCCTCTTCCGCCTACCACCGGAGGCCTTCTTTGCAGGGCTCTGTCTGATATGTTTGATATATTAGGTTGTAATTCAGTCCCAACTATATATCAAACATATTCCTACAGTGTCCCGCTCTGTCTACAGACTTGTGGTGTGTGTGTGTGTGAGAGAGAGAGAGAGACTGGTTTTGCATGAATGTATGTGTGTATGTGAGTGTTTGTGAGAGTGTGTGTATTCAAACAAGCAGATGAGAATGATTACATGTGTAGAGTGGAAAGTGTGTTTCCTTTTCAGTTGTATGTAGCTCCTTCATATTTGTAGGATTTAAGATGTGCATCAGGGTTTGTGGAGCTTTTTAATATCTTGTTATTTGTAGTCATCACGGTTTATGGTGTTTCACAGAAAAGGATTTATCTGTCACCTTTTTCTGTTACAAGCGATTTTCCCTGTGAAAGATGTGTCTTAGAATTGTTGAGTTTGCTGTTATTTCACACCATAATAACTATAACCAGGATTTTTCCCTCTGTATGTCTTAACTGGATGTCTAGTCTCACCATTTGACTCATTGGTTTTCTTCCGCCCTCAGCTAGCCGACGAGACGCTGAACTTCGAGGAGCAGATCCTGGAGGCTGCCAAGTCCATTGCTGCTGCCACCAGCGCCTTGGTCAAATCAGCGTCAGCAGCTCAGAGGGAGCTGGTTGCTCAGGGGAAAGTGGGCTCCATCCCCGCCAACGCTGTGGATGATGGACAGTGGTCTCAGGGGCTCATCTCTGCTGTAAGTGATGTGAAGGGTTGTTTTTATCCAGGTTAAGGTTGTCAATCCAAGGTACAGTTTTATCCCGCATTCTCCTTCTTTAACTCTCTCGCAGGCACGTATGGTAGCGGCCGCCACTAGCAACTTGTGCGAAGCAGCGAACGCTTCAGTTCAAGGCCATGCCAGCGAGGAGAAGCTCATCTCCTCAGCTAAACAGGTGGCGGCCTCCACTGCCCAGCTGCTGGTGGCCTGTAAGGTCAAGGCGGACCAGGACTCGGAGGCCATGAGGAGACTGCAGGTATGCAGTCAGGCTTTTAACCGCTAACCTTCACGATCAAACCTTTACTTTCATTAATGTAAGATGTAGAGGCCAAGGTTAATTTTCTTAGTTTTTAACTTTAGTTTTTAAAACAATTATGTCCATTTTTCACACAAAATAATATCAAATCGAAACATTTGAGCTTGGTTTAACATGTATTTTTATAGATGCTTTTACACTGTATGGTAAATACTTCATTTACTTTTCCGTTCTGAGCTGGTTCTTTCCAGTTTATTCTACTTCTACACCCTTCAGTGGTCAGTGTATACATATTTTTCAACTGATGAATATTGCAAAGTTAGTATAAAAAGATATATATATATATATATATATATATAT